>JAZGTJ010007126.1:0-23494 GCA_036877575.1 Botia almorhae
TTTATTCACTCGGCTTTTTTGGAACATTCATATTTCAATCTGTTGTCATGTATAGCTCAAAAAAAGCTTTTCTTACTTCGTATAATTCGTAAAGGCATGTTTTCATAATTTCGTCTAGTTTCCAATGCAAATATCTAAAAAATATTAAATCAAGATTACTAGACAAGAAAAATAGCATGAGACAACGATATGACGCAACCAAACTGATACTGTTACATTCGCAACCTCTGTTTTCTTCCGATGAAGAATAAAAAATATCGAACGTTTTATCGAACACATTTTTTATTGATATCGAGCACGTGTCTATCGCGATACATATCGTTATCGTTTTATCGCCCAGCCCTAAGCAGGAGAATGTAATAATTTAGTTATCATGTGAAAAGAGATAAGCTACTAACGCGCAGATATGGGCACTTAAAAGTAAGCCAGACCCCCAACTGTCTCTGACACAGCCTGGGCAATAGCTTAGCCAAATCAAACCTGTACAATCCGGAGTTTGGCTACCAAATACCATGCTCTCTGTTCTTTCAGCCAAGTTCTTGTGTATTAATGTCATTTTTTCTTCAAATAACTATTGAGATGCAAAGCCATAAATGTGAAGGGAACCAGTAAAGTCAACTTGTAAAACAGCACTGTTTTTATATGCACACCCTTCTGTGGCACGTCTTCAATTACCACGTGCTGTGGTAATCTTAAATGACACTGTGAAGATGTGCAGAGCATCAGAGATTGACTGGATGCTTCAGGACACAGTGTCTTTGTGCAGCATGAAGAGAAACACACAGTAAAATGTCTGATAGGGATAGGATAGGACATGAGCCCAAATCTGGATACAATAGAGAAGCTGTGGATGTGTATGTTTAGTTGGTTTAAGTAATAAGAGGAGCTTTGTACAGAATCTCTACTGTAGCTGTCCTCCAAAACCTAGAAAGCTGTCTAGCTGCCAACTGCCTACATAAGCAGCTGCCTGGGTAGGTGGCTCAAAGTTTTAGAACAGAGATACTGTGACCTATGACCTCATAAGGTAAAAAAAAAACCTTTAGGAGGCCAAACTATCCAAAAGATCAGCCATTCCATTAAGCGCATCTCTCAAATTACCTGTTTTTAATATTTGCTTTGTAACATTAATAATTCTGCAATAAGAGAGGCACATTTAAAGGACCAAGCATGCTGTCCACGGAGACCTGCACACAACAAAGCAAAATTCACATGGCAATTTCTGCCTAAATGGGTAATCTCTTTACATACCAGTATGACTTCACACAACCAACAAATGTGCCAAACGCATTTTACTTGTGCTTCTGGAAGGATGAACATAAGAACGGGGAGCCATATATTTTATGAAGCAAATAAAAATGTCAAAATATGGTTATTCTTAAAAGACCCAAACAAATACCGCAGGAGAAAAACAAATAATCTCCTAATCATTGTCTCAGTAGGTTCACCTTCTCAATTCCTGCAATGTTGTGTGTTCAGCATCTAAGTGTTACGTTGGGGACACACATTTGTCGTATGTGATGTGTTTTGTGTTTACATGCCAGCATGTAATAGACTTGCTCCATATGTAAAATCACTCAGCTTCAGCCTCGTAACAATCCAATTAAGCTTTAAACAAAGTCAAACAGAACAATATCCCTGTTTAAATGGGCTCAGAGGGAGGGCAAAAAACAATGGATGGAGAAAGTATTTCTCTGCTGCTTCACTGAAGCCTGTTTCAGATGTTATTAAAAATATAATTCAACCAGTCTCTGAAATAAACAGAATTGTTCTTGTCAAATCGACAAGATCTGCAAAGTCTGCTTCTTGTCTGCTTCTTTTGACATCTTCTGAGCTAAAACAAGTGAAATATACCTGGCTCAGGAATTTTTAAAAAATCAATCGATTTTCAGTGTGGGCAAGAGAGCTTTCAAGGGGTATGTGTTAAGATTTTACACATTGAGTGCTTTTAAACAGATGGCCCCAAAATAAGGTGGAATGGTTTCTACTTTAAACACAAATTCAGGCAGAATTAGAATAAAAAGTCAAGTTTTAAGAGCATGGCTAGATTAAGAAATATTACTACGTTTATTAAGCAAAAGACAAACTGCCGTTCCACAAATCTCCCTGCAATCCTATAGATTCTTTCTTTGCAACTTCCAAGTTTCACCTTTCGACAAAACTGTGAACATTGAACATCGTCTACAGACTGTAGACCGGGAGACTGTAGACCGCTTCATTTCCTTACATTGTTGATTCACCATAGTCAGGGAGCCAGGCCTCCTTGAGTCTGCAGATCCAAGGCAAGAGGGCCAGGGCTGGGGACGTTGGTTTGGAGGTTTACCTGCCCTTCTGCTAACCTAGCACGCAAGTGCCTGTGCACCCAGGACCTGCTCTTCCATTGCAAGCCAGGAAACTAGAAGGAAACTCAATAGGACCATAACAATCTCTCCATAAGAAAGCCATTGGTGCAAACTAAGCCGTGTATCCTGGTTTGTGTTTGTGCAGAAACATTAGTATATTTTTTTCAACTGTAGGGATGAAAACGAGGCACTTTTGTTAAAGGGTAGAAAAATTATGTGAACATGTTTCAAAGGACATTTTAACTTGTCACTCTGTGCATATTTAAATTAAAAGATGTTTCCAGAAATATCATGCATAAGACTTCTCAGTTATAATTTAGACTTATAATCAAATGTCATATTGATCTCCTAAATGTTCCTTCAAAGTAGTCTCCAGCTTCTTAGATGTTTCTGCTGAGAAACAGAGCCCTGGAAACTCACATATCTCCCTAGAATTTTAGAAGAGATCTCAACAGTGTCTCAAACTGTTTAAGTCAGCAATGTCTCAAATAGTCCTGAATCAAAAGTCAAGAATTTCTCATTAAATTCTTCCAGCAACAAATTGCCCAAGCTATGCAAGCCACAATAATTTATAGCTCTGTGGTCTTATGGTATGTCAGCATCTTGTGACTATGTTTATTTCTCCCAAGGAATTTAAATGTTAAAACCTGTATACATTCCCACGCTGGTCCAGGCTAATGGACCAGCACAGACATGTTGTTCTCTAACCGAACTTAGCTGGTGAAAATAGCTGGTTAACCAGCAATTACCAGCAATGATTGTTATTTCAGCACTTATATAATTTAATACATAACAGAGAAAGTAACTACAATATATATACAAGTACACACACAACTGGTCTCAAAGGGCTTGGCACAATTTTATGAAGCCGTGGGCCTTTAGCAAAATGAATTTATGAGTGCAACTTTTGTGAAATGCTTTCTATTGGACCGTGGGCCAAATGAAGCTCAAGCAATTACTGAGAACGTTAAAGTCTAGAGTGGTATAATTAACATTCAGGAGTTCATATTTCAACCACCCTTGATGCGTCCCAATGCATACTTCAAAACATTACAACCAAACATTTCTATCTTGCTATTGGATACAGTTATCATTACAACACTCCCACGACGCCCCATGCCTCAACAGACTTAGTCCTTAGTTTTACAATCCTCATGCTGAAAATCCTTTATAAAACCACACACTCACGGACATCCCCATATATCAAACAGGCAGTGCTGTCCAGGGGAAAATGTCATGCATTACATCTGTTCTGTGCTTCAGATGATGTACTATTAAAACGCCAAATATTAAATTCAGTCTCAGAACCTGGTTTTGATATACAGCTATGTGAGCATTGAGTGGCAGGTTATTTGTGGGCAAAGCAACGAAGATCCGCCTAATTGAACATCCAAATACAACACACAAATCAGGACTTTTGAAACCATATGTAGCACTAGCGTCAACACCACAGATTTCAAGGTTACAGATGCGATAAACAAATTTATGAACTGCCTACACAGGGCATTTTTCAAAGCACGACCCTGTTGTCTGTCTCATCCTCTGCCAGAACCTCCCAGAGACTTTCAACAACAATCCGATTTGTGACGACGGGTCACGGACAAACACACAGATGAAAACAATTACCCAACCAAAAAAAGACAGACACGCATGACAAGTGGAAATAAGCTTGGATTAGTGGAACAAAAGGCTCAATGTTTTTATTAACTGAATTCTGCTGTTAATAACTGACCGGAGAACTCACCCAGCCTAAAGCAAGGTCAAGGTTTAACTGGTTAACCGGCGAACCACACAGTTCTGTGGGCAAAAAGCATATTTTTTTTCATTGATGCCTAGTCCAAGCCCTTTATAGTTATTGTATGATTTTTTAAGTAACATTGACAATTTGTATTTGCACTGCTCTATCATTTAAAAGGGTTATTTTCTCCTGTGATGGGGAGTACAGTTTCCCAAAAAACCTGATAATCTGATGATGTTTAGAAAATTTTACCTCATTCTACCCTTCTACCCCATCATCCTCACTGGGGGCTGCAAAATCAAATATCAAATCTAGAAAAACTGATCTGTCCGCAACCTTTTTTAGAACTTGTTGAAATACTCATGTTGAAAAGGATCTAGAAATAAGATTTTTCTCTCTGTAATCTGTCTTTACTGCTACTCTAAAGGAATAGACCAACACTTTTCATATTCCTCTAAAAACAAACCAGACCTCGGTTACAAAACATGGGTATGGTCGCATGGTGCTGAGCACAGCGTAATGTGTTTGTGCATGTACAGTGATAGGCAGGCATTATCAAAAGTGTCCACCAAAGACAATAACTTGTCTGGGTGTAGATGCTTGCACAGCCTAGTGGAGTAGTTGAATGAAACAACAATGAAACGACAATCTGTGCTGCACCTTGTGAAAACAGAAAAACAAACACCACCAAAAACAACACAGGAAGCACTTGTCAAAAAAACAATCACAAAACAAACTGCCAGGCATGCCCTAAAGCATATTCTCTATACATTAAAGTTCTACTAGACTTTATAGACTAAGTGACATTCTCTATTAAATACAATTTTTGTGTTTTACATTAAAACTTTTTCTTTTATATCATTAAAACCTACTTGGCTAACCCTAATGTGTGTTATCACATTTTAAAGACCAGAGAGGCTGGTTTATTTAAAGATGTACAATGTTTATTTAAAGATGTACAAATCAAACAAACACTGCAAATGCTAGCAACAGCATGCCAGTTTTGCTCATGAGCAAGACCTTTCTGTGGCCAGACAGTGGAACAGTGCAATCACGCAGGACTCAGCTGCAGACATTACAGCCGCATTAATCATCACATTTCCTGACAATGCAATCAGGTTAGTAATGCATGCTTCCCCGTCTCTCTGCCTTTATTGCTCTTCTGGCAGGTGCAGTTTGGGAAAAGTGACACCACAGTGCGTTTCTACTGTAAATCAATGCCACAAGTTTTTGCTAAAATACCAGTTTAAACCAACATAAATGTTTAGGTTTGTGCTGGTCAGTGTAAGTTTGGAGCTGTTTTCCTTACAAGTGGTGAAGCTGGTTGACCAAAGAAGTCTTCATAGTTGAGCTAATTATGAAACCTTTTGGGAATATCAGCACAGCAGCATCCCATGTTAACTACCACCATTCTAAACACAACATAAGATGGTAACGATGTTTGTGTGTCTTTACTGGAACATGTATCATTTTACGAAAAAAACTTTAAAAAAAAGTTTTAAAGTTTTTAAAAAAGACATTTTAGTTTTATAAAATACACAATCATTTTTTACCTTTCTTGCCAGCTCAGTTATCAAAGTGGTTCAAGATGGCTACTGCTTCCCCAACTAACTAACTCTTAACAGCGCTTTTTGTGTTTATAACACTTCATCAAAGGTGGTGGATACGAATGGCAGGCCTTTCATGCAACACCATGCGTGTCTGTGTGTGTATGAGCACGTGCATGTCACACACCCAACATAGCTGGTGAAGTTTCCCTGGGAAAGTGACTAATGCGATTTAAATAAGCACATATGGCACAAACAATATCTAGAATCAAAGAGCTGTAATAACAGCACTGAGAAGCAGAACACAAAAGCAAAGGGTCACCCCAAATCCCAAGGACTTCACTTAGATCAGTGCACCAGCGCAGCTCCAGGATTTCACAGGACAGAAAAAGCAAGCAATTTATTTTTTTCTAACGGGCAGAAAGGACATGTAAACAACCTCCCTTTGTCCTTGGTTTGACCTGGTAGGACCTGTTAGTGTTTTAATAGCTTCAAAAGCTGTAGTGTGTGGGGCCTCTCAATGCTGCAGGTGTGCAACTCAAGGTCTATTTCACTCTTTTGTTACTACCTAATACTACACCGAACTGTGAGATTAACCCTTTTCCTGCCAATAACCGTTTTCTGCTAAAAGGACAGCTGCCAATCTCTAATGAGCAACAAAAGAGGCCTGTGAATGCCGCATCTGTTGTGGCTTTGGCCCGTGTTGCAGAAATTGCCTCAAAGAAAACTCCCATTCTTTTTAAAAACCATAAAAAGACCGCACTCTGTGCAGTAGGGGGAAAAGAAAAATTAAAGAAAACAAAAACTGCTGGCTCAGCAGACTGTTATTGAATGGAAACGTCCATATTCTGAGAAGTGTTGAAAGTGCGCCACAGAATCGGCATTCTGTGTCCAAGCTAAGTCGAACAGATGTAAACCATGTAAAATAAACCCTGTAATTAGTTAAGCATGGTTGCGAGGCAGCAGGGATTTCTAGAATGGAGATGAGTCAGACAACTTATCAAATATGGTAAGGAAGCATCTTGTCATCTCAGCATTGTGGAATAGTCACCCTCATTTCATTTCAAACTGTATGATTGATTATCTTTCTTTCGTAAGGCCTTACAATAAATTTGTGAGGAAAAACATTAAAATGAATTTTATTTTCTTAAAAAACTCCCTTCTTCTGTACCTCTCAAATCTCATTTACATCTATCAGCGAGTGTAAGATTTAAAAGCAGCAACTGAAAGGACAATTTTCAGTGAACTTGAACCGAATCTTAATTTTAATTTTTCAGTGAACAATTCAATAAAAATGTGGTCTCTCTACCTCTCTCTCTGCAATGGTGTATATAGCACATCCAAAGACGTGTGCCTTTCTGAGCTCTGTAAGGCTGGCTGCTATCGCTGCATGCTGTGTTAGGGAACAACGGTCCTATAGCAATTCCATTCCATCTTTTGCTATCCCTCCTCTTTGCTATACACAGATAACACACCACAATCCTGACAAAACCACTAATGGTGCTGTAAAACTTTTCCTCCAGACTGGCACCAGCACTTTAGTTTTGCAGGACACACAAGTGAGCGCATGGAGAATTCCCCTATAGGGATAATGCCAGCTTCTCAAGATCTATACACATTGGGTGAATATCACTGAAAACAATGGAAGACATTCATCAAGGACAGATACCACACAGATGTTAGCCTAGATTAAACACACCCTCTCATAGGCTGTGAGTGCAGACCTGCACTTTGTCATGTAGCTTTTATGGATGTGTGTCTGTGTTTTACAGCTCATTTCTTAGATTCACTAAGAAAGTGGTTACAAATAAGAAGGAAAATATGTGATTGAATAACATCCAGAATGTTTTTTTCTTTTAACCAGCCCTGAAACCAGCCTGATTTCTAAATACAACAATAAATCAGATCACATTTGAAGTTAAACCAGATCTGCTGAAAAGACCAGTGGTGTTCCCAGAATTTCCATGGTTGGTTTATGCTAGTTAATGCTGGTTTGGTGCGGGTCAAGCTTTTTAGCTAAAGCTGTTGAGTAGCTGCTTAAGCTAGTTAAGAAACCTAGTGGGGACACTAGCAACAAATGCACATGACGTTATTTAATTACAGTCTGTAAGGAAGTTTTCCTGCAATTTTTGTCAGTGGGTCACTCCAGATAAGCGGAGTTTAGTATACTGAATGCTAACTTAATGCCTTAACACAAATAATGTTTTATTCATTAATTATGCAGCCCTAACTGACTATATGGCTTAAACGTCTAATGTCCCACACAGACCTACAACACAAAAAGGTAAGTTCTACAATAACAGGAGTCAAACTAAGGATTTTCTGCTCCATTCATCATGGCCAGGTCTCAAACCACACCTAGTGCTGGAGCTGATTTCAAGGTGAAAAAATTTTAACTTTCTCAGCATAATGCACTTTTGTATTAAATGCAAAACTAATTAATTTAGAACGCAGGACTTTGAATAACTCAGGTCTCTGAGAATAAACTATACAGTTACCCAATTCGCTTTTACAAAGGAGACTGTATAGCAAATCCAAATCCATTACTTCGGGAGACCACCTATGCTGGTGAGAGTAGACCCCAAAGACATGAGTGCATGTTAATAGCAAGGACCACCAGTTCGGTGCAACGTGGGTGACGTTTCCTTTCCCTGACCACAAGAATGCCCAGCATCTGAGAAACATGGAGCACATAATGGTTCCCCAACCAATACTTGTATTCATCACCTCTTACTGCTTCAAGCTGTCACAACTTCAGTTTGCATGCGTTGTGTAAAAATCATATATTAGTGCACATTCAATGCCTTTATTCTGTTTTCCTCAGTTGTGTCATCCTAGGTTTGTACTACTTTCTTCTTTCAACAGAACATTGAAGTTATATTAAATAATACCCTGGCTCTTTATAGCTTGGCTAAAATGTCTGTGAATAGTGTCCAAGATGTTTTTTGTAATGGAGACTCATAGAGCCGTAAGGATCCATCTGCAGTGTGATTTATTAAGGATGGTCAAACAGGCAATAGTTCAATAACGGCAATTAGAGCAATGGAGATCAAACAAACTCGTTAACGAGAGAACAGGCAATAGTCGGGGCAGGCAGCAAACAAACAAAACAGTGTCCAGGCAAAGTCAAAAGGCAGGCAGCAAACAATCAGAAATCCATAAACAATCCAATAGAAATCAAGTAGACAATAACAATAAACGCTCTGTAATGTTAGCTGAGGCAAAACAAGACATCGCACAGAGTGAACAGAATCCGGGGTTTAAATAGGCCGCTGATTGCAGACAGGTGTCCCAAACAGGAAGCAATCAGCCCCCAGATACAGGGGCCATGGAAAATGTAGTTCGAATTGGAATTAGTACTCAGGAGGGTTCCCTCTTGTGGCGCGGAGGCAGCGGAGCAGGAGCCTTCTCTGTAACACTTTTAATCATACACCTATGTCTTAAGAGTAATTCATGGGCAAAATATCTTTTTCTGTGAACTTTTCCTTGATATGTTTGAATTTTTTTTGAGAGACAAAAACAATTATGCCAACAAAATTTCTGTCATTAGAAAATTACAATTTCATTTTAAAAATATGTTTGAAATTGATGGTTTGGACCAAATAATAAAGAAAAGGCATTCAATAACAACCTATAACAGAGGAGAATTCCTTTAGAACTGTTTAAAAAAGCATCTCAGGAGGACGCCTCAAAAAATTGGATAATAAAATGCCAAGAAAACATTTAGGAAATTCTAGGCTGACTAGGTGACTACATTACAGATGCTTAAACATAACCTAGTTTAATTTATTTTCAATATATAATATAATTCCCAAAAATACATTTGTGTTATTCCCAAGTTTTGAAAAGATTACTATTATGTGGAAGAAATATTAAAAGGAATGTGTAATTTTCTATATTTTTAACCAGTACTGTATGTAAGCAGCAACTTGCTATAGCTTTATCTCTTTCTCAATGTAGTGCTTGTCTGCATTATAAAAACCTGCACCATCACTGCCAAGACCAACATGAGTCAACGCATAGGGCTGCTAGTTATTTTTATGGCCGTGTTTAATAGGACCAAGTGGTAGCAGCGGTTAAGCGTGGGTAGCAGATCCAAAGGGTTCTTCAAATGGACCATCTGGTTCTATTGAGCATCTAAAGGCACCAAGAAAAGATCGGAAGCATTAATGTTTGTGGACTCGGTCATGGTCCTCTTTCCGGACACCTGGGCGAAATCAGGAGCTGCCAAACAGAAAACATGGGTGATTTATCTGATCGTAGGTCAGCTTCCTCTTTGCTCAATATGCAACGTTACTATTAGCTGCTAGTCTTTTGCTGAGCAGTTGTTTCTGTTGTTTTGGAGGTTAGATGAGAGGAAACGTGTTAAAGATAAACACCCATAAATAGGCCAGTTGTGTAAGATGTAATCAACAGGACAACATTTTGTGAGTTAAAGGAAAACAATACTTGGGACAGGGGCAGGTAGTTAAATAAGGAAATGGACACCAACAGTACTAACAAAGACGTTTAGCACCGAAGCTGTTATTTCAAAGCTTGGAAGATTCACACAGATCACACAGATTTTTTGAGGATCAACTTTCGTAGGAAACATATAGATACATATAAGTTTACTATATAGTTAGAGTACAAACCTACACCCTAAATAAACCCAGCATAGGTAATGTATAATCCAACGATTTATTCATTTTATCCAACCATGAGTTAAAAACAGCATTTTCAAGAGTGTAAATATTGTGGAAACCATAGGTTGTTTTGCCGAATTTGGGATCTTGGCAAGTCTAAGCACAGTTTGAGACATTCTTGAGCTCTCCACTGAAACCCTAAAGAAGACATCTCTGAGATTACTAGGCTCTGTTTCTCAGTAGAAAACTCCAAGAAGCAGATTTAAGATTCTTCATTCAATTTTAATTTACCTTATTGCTTTTTTAAAAAAACAATAAAGATATTAAAGAGATCAGTGATTTTTCCTACTCATGCAGACCAGTTCACTAGTTCTCCATGCCTTTCTAGAACATATGCAACAAGTACAATATCTGCCAGGCTCAGGCTAAAGCCAGGTTACACAATCATGATCTTCTGGGCAATTATGGCATTTGTGTAAATATCTCGGCCTGCCGCATCATTACATCACTTAGGCTTTTTGTGTCGCTTCTGTGTAATTACATATTTAGGGCATTATAGTCAGTTAAGAAAGCAATTTAAAGCAGAAAAAGAGGTTTAGTACAGAAAACAAGCCTACTGGTGTGCTCTAAAACACGTCTCTTTCGACAAATACTATTTGACATATGCTATTATTGTGATAGATTAACTTTACAATCTACTGAGATTTAAGTTATAGTAATAGGATGAAATTAGGATAACAATTGTATGGTGTAAACAAGAGTAAACAAAAGTAAGTTTTACACAATTCATTATGTCACAATGAAAATTAGAGGCTAACAAATGAGTACACTTTGATTTGGCCTTTCAACATCTTCACTGGGTGATGGCCAATGCTAAGGAGAAAATGGTTTGTCACATTGCAATGTGCATGCTGCTTTGTATCATCAAAGCAGCTTTGTATCATTTGCAGCAAAACGCGCTGAGGATATAATCAAATGTGTCCTCTCTCAGTGTAGCTTTGGAAAGTCTAAAAAAGTTAGAACTACTTTGTCCCCAATTAGGGGTGTCTGCATCTTATTTAAGATAAAATGTATTTAATGCTGCTTTCCATCACCACTCAACCACTCAAAAGTGGCAGAAGGAGACAGAAAGACTGACAGACAGAAAAACAGACAGAACTGTACATCATCATGTACAGTGCCTTGCAAAAGTATTCCTACCCTTTGAACTTTTCCACATTTTGTCACATTACAACAACAAACTTAAATGTTTTTTATTGAGATTTTATATAATTGACCAACACAAAGTAGCACTTAGTTGTGAAGTGGAATGAAAATGATACATGGTTTTCAAAATTTTAAGCAAACAAAAACCTTTTTGTGCATTTGTATTTAGCCCCCCTGCATCAATACTTTGGGGGCAGTTGTGGCCTACTGGTTAGTGAGTTGGGCTAGTATTTAGAAGGTTGCTGGTTCGATTCCAGCACTGGGGGGTTGCAACTAAAGTGCCCTATAGGAGCAAGGCACCTAACCCCCAATTGCTCCCCGGGCACAGTAATGTGCTGCCCACTGCTCCAGGTGTGTGCGTGTTCACTCCTTACCAGTAATGGGTTAAATGCATATTATGACGAATAGGTCACTTTCACTTTGTAGAGCCACCTTTCACTGTAATTACAGCTGCTAGCCTTTTGGGGTATGTCTCTACCAGCTTTGCACATCTAGAGACTGAAATTTTTGTCCATTCTTTGCAAAATAGCTCAAGCTCAGCCAGATTGGATGTGTCTGTGAACAGCAATTTTCAAGTCTTGCCACAGATGCTCAATGGGATTTAGGTCTGGACTTTGACTGGGCCATTCTAACACATGAATATTCTTTGATCCAAACCATTCCATTGTAGCTCTGGCTGTATGTTTAGGGTCATTGTCTTGCTGGAAGGTGAATCTCCTTCCCAGTCTCAAGTCTTTTGCAGCCTCCAACAGGTTTTTTTCCAGAATTGCCCTGTATTTAGCTTCATCCATCTTCCCATCAACTCTGACTAGTTTCCCTTTCCCTGCTAAAGAAAAGCATCCCCACAGCATAATGCTGCCACCACCATGTTTCACAGTGGGCATGGTGTGTTCAGGGTGATGAGCAGTGTTACTTTTCCGCCACACATAACGCTTTGCAATTAGGCCAAAAAGTTCAACTTTGGTCTTATCTGACCAGAGCACCTTCTTCCACATGTTTGCTGTGTCCCCTACATGGCTTGTGGCAAACTGCAAACAGGACTTCTTATGTCTTTCTTTCAACAATGGCTCTTCCACTCTTCCATAAAGGCCAGATTTGTGGAGTACACAACTTATAGTTGTCCTGTGGACAGATTCTCCCACCTGAGCTGTGGATTGTTTTTGCAGCTCCTTCAGACTGACCATGGGCCTTTTGGCTGCTTCTCTGACCAGTGCTCTCCTTGTTCAGTCTGTCAATTTAGGTGGACCGCCATGTCTTGGTAGGTTTGCAGTTGTGGCATACTTGTTCCATTTTTGAATAATGGATTGAACAGTGCTCCTTGAGATGTTCAAAGATTGAGATATTATTTTATAACCTAACCCTGCTTTAAACTTCGCCACAACTTTATCCCTGACCTTTCTGGTGAGTTCCTTGGTCTTCATGATGCTGTTTGTTTACTAGTGTTCTCTAACAAACCACTGAGGCCTTCACAGAACAGGTGTATTTATACTGAGACTAAATTACACACAGGTGGACTCTATTAAGATTTTTATTTGCTAAAAAAAAAAAATAACGTAAATCATTTTCGTTCCACTTCACAATTATGTGCTACTTTGTGTTGGTCTATCACATAAAATCTCAATAAATATACATTTAAGTTTGTGGTTGTAAGATGACAAAATGTGAAAAAGTTCAGGGGTTTGAATACTTTTGCAAGGCACTGTATACTTATTACTTCAGGATAATAAATGGAGCATGAGAGTTTTAGTGTACGCCTCCAGCAGTTTCTGTTTGCCCATGTTTTCAGAGAAAACTCACTGAAACATCAGTTTAACTTTGCATCACCCTTTCCTTCATTCATTAAACTGTCGGTCAACAGCACAAACGAACACACCGGTTGCTCAGAAAATAACAACTCAACCAGAAATCACGCAAGCCTGCCGGGCTTAAACCAATGAAAAAGTAACAGAACCTATTCTTTGTTTCTAAACCAGGCGTGTCAGTCACAAGCCCATAAAGGTCAAAGTTAAGGAGGACCATTTCAACAACGTTTGTAGTGTTGGCTACATGCAATGTTTTGTTCTGCTCCATTGCAATAAGACAGCAGTTTCTTCCTGCTTTCTCAGGGAGACAGTTAAATGACTGCCAAGTCTGTCAACTTTAGTGCTACAGTTTTATGCATTCTAGAGCTATAATGTACATTGTTTTTGTTACCCTAAAATATGACTTAGTTTTTCAGTTTAGGCTTAATCTATTTCATGTCTCCAAGAGAAGCACCATGAGCCAGAGTTGGTCCTGAAAAGTTTATCCTAAATGTTACTAACCTGTTTAGAAATCAAGATGTCTGCATAAAAACGTAACATACAGACATTTTATACACAAACACATGCTTAAACATTGTTATTGAGACCTAAACCTCTCTGATTATGTGAGAATACTTTAAATTACGTAAGAAAGGTCATTAAATCAAGCGGTCTGATTAATTGGAGAAAATCCATTTAGACCCCCACAGGCCAGAGCTGTGCGTGTGTATAGTAAGGTCAGGACTGAGTTTGCCATAGCGCCCTCTGCTGGTCAAAACGTAAAGAAACAGTTTCCACTCCATGTACACAATCACACACATTTTAGTGTCAACTCACAGGGATTAAGTGGTTTAGGCTCTTTCCTGGAAAGGAACGAATTTCCATGAGGCCTTGAGGCAGGCAGATTTACTCATGGGAAAAAGTGTTTGGGCCATAAGCGAGAAGCGGAAGGAAATTATCTTCAATCAGTTGAACAGATGAGTCAGTGAAGAGTGCCCACATATCTCAAAGCAAGATAGTGACCATTTGCCAAACAAAGCAACGCTCAAATAAAATACAATAAGCAGTTTTGCTTTTGTTTTACTCTAAAACCTGCCCTTTAAAGATATGTCAGAAAATGTGAATGCGAAAAATGACAAACACGATTAGCTAAAAATATATAGCCCACTTTCTCTATTTACAAAAATGTGGATTAAATAAAAAAAATTGTGCTGTACATTTACATAAAAAAAATAAATGTAGAATGTCATCAAGCATCACAGATTTTTCACCAGGGAGAAATTGTGAACCATGCAATACCAGCAGGCCCGCTGAGATCTGCCAAACACAGATTTAATCATGCAAACCCAAAAACTGGCTGTCCTTATATTAACATTCACCATTTCTTATCTCTCTCAGCCTGATGTGGTAATGATATATCCTCTCCTCTCCCAGCCTACCCTTCTTCAGTTAATTTAAATCAAATTAATTTTCCCACTAGCTTAACAAATGACTAATTTAATTTAGACAAAAAAAAAAAATTGGACGGTCCTCTTATCATCATTTCCGTGACATTCTTTTTCCTGAATTCGCATCTGCAGAGACTGAAATTTATTGCTGCCCTGTTATATCTTCAACTCAGTGTGCCATTCAGAATAAACCCTAACTGATAAGGATCAACATTTGGGAACATTTCTGTCACACACACATAAACCTTCTTGGGCTGCCCCAGGGTGAACGAGTCACAGCATTTTACAGTTTCTATAGCATGAGTCACAAAACTGCCTTTTCTGTTTTATGAGCCACCTGCAGTCATCATCGTAAAGTTGTTTACATGCATCTGTCTATTGCGAGCATGTCACAGGCTGCTAGCCTATAGCCAACCTACACATCCTATTCCTACTGCCCCGCTGTGATACTGACAGAGTGGCCCCCCTATGGATTTCGAAACTCATAATTAAAGGGATAGTGCAACCGAAGAAAATAAAACAATCTGCCATTATTTTCTCATCTTCATGACATTTGAATCCTGCATGACTCAACATTGGACATTGTGCCAATTGTAAACAAATTACTTGTCAGATTTATTACAGATTATTTTTTTTATTGAATCAACTGATTTGGACCAAAACTAGTCTAACTGAATTATTCTCAAACCTGACTGATCCGGTTTTTAATTGAACTCCATGACTCACCGATTTGGTTTAAGCAGTTAACAGCTCACTGAAGGTAAAGTTTATCAGTGAATTATGACTTCTTATTGAATATAAAATTTTGCAATGTTTCTCATACAGTCCTGATTTGAGACTTTACAAGTTGTATGGACCACTTTAATGATATTTTTGGGTGTTTACGTAATTTTAGAGCTGGACAACACTAGTCTATACTCGCTTTTATTATACACAAAATGGAAGCCCAGAAATTTCATTGAAAATGCACCTTCTGTGTTCTATGACAGTAGGAAAGTAATTCTGGGGTGAACTGTTGCTTTAACCTCATCTTGGGTGCAGAGAGCTATCAATAGCCGCTGATTGATAGCAGTGCTGTGTGTGCTCTCTAAGCTCTGATCAGATTTACTGTGTATAATTGAAGGTTGGACTCAAGTACTTCCTCTGACCGCGACTAAGAGGTTGGAAGAGAGGGATGTTGGTGCCAGGTCTCCTTTAAGCCAAAAGTGGTAAATGATTTGTGAAGTAAACTTTCACTGCCCTGAAAAGTACCTTTACGGTGAAGGGTTATGGTGTGACTGATGGTGTGACATAAAGAACATCCAGGAGTATAATGCTTTTACACATTGGAAACAAAGCACCTCATTCATACATAGTTCTTTTTGATTCACTTTTTTTCCGATGAGGTGAGCCCATAAATACAGTCATAAGAGCCTCTCTATCATGAGAGCCTCTATTATAAAGCCACGAGGAGTGAAGCAAAGGTGTTTGCTTTCCATCACAAAGATGAGTGCATACAGGAAATGCCCCGCGGCTTGACATGTTCTCTTATAGTTGCTAAGCCTTGGTATTAAGAAAAGAAAATTTAATGAAAGAATGCAAAACAATAGACAGATCATTCCTAACATATTCCTGTCGGTTGACGTACAACAAGCTGATCGTGAAAGTAAACACGGGTTATCAGAGAAGTCCATCAGTTCCATGAATGTCCTCAATGTTTTTTCTCCCACAAATACCTGATGAATGCATAAGGCCTGTCAAAGACCAGATTAATAAGCAGACATGCACGCAACAAGAATGACGGCAGTATTTTTTTAGCAGGCCACTGTCTATCCCAGCATTTCTCTCATCTTCAGTAGCTATTAAAAATGATTGACTGAAATCTAAGTCAGCTGAAATCGGTTTTATTAGAAACAATTCTCTTATATTCAGAGTTCACCTCTTCTAAAAAATCTCCACCATTGCTGGGTTCCATGATTTATGTCATGGTTTCAAATGAGAAATGCAAAGCAAGTATTCCAACTGAAGGAAAGACATGGGTGGCCAGTCATCGTTAACATATAACCTGCATGTTGGAAGTTAATCTTGCCTGTTAAAGTACAATCACTGACTATGTTTTAAGTTGCTCTGTTTAAACTTTATAAACTTAAGATGTGCCGACCTGTGAACTAGGAATCTATAGTCTATAGGATAGAGATATACAAAGCAACAAAGTGTATTACTATGAAGTAATTTTTTTTCTCTCTTACATTTTACGAAGAAATGCAAATTGTGCTTGCCTGTGCAAAATTCACAACACAGTGCTGGAGTAGTTGGACAACTTTTCCACAATATCTGTGTAATATTGTGTTGCTGAGATATTGTTTAGGCCCTAAGCGCCCATCATTGAGCCTGTATACACTGCCCTCAAAATGTCAAAATGTCTGTTAATCCATGAGTTCAGAGAATGAAGTTTATTGTGTTTTTTGTTTGTTTGATTACAAAGTAATATAAGACCACACCTTTTCTCAAACTGTCTGATTAAAGGTATCACCCATGTCTGTTGGGTGATACCTTTAATATACCTGTACCAATAATATACAGGGTTAATAATTTATAAGTACACCAATAATATACAGGGTTAGAGGTTTGTTTAAATCCCTAACTCTGGGCAATAAGAAGCACATATGAAACAGAACAAAGCTGCAGACTGAGACTGAGACAGAAAGACAGCTTGTCCTTTGTTCCACATATACAGCTTTTATATTTATCATACTGTTGAGAGATGGACAGATAGAGCTGCAAGAGAACAAAAGTGCAGTGTGTGAATTCCATCATTTCCATGGAGAAAAAACAATTTTAAATGCTCTGCAGAAGTTGCTCTGAGGCACATTCCAGTAGATGACAGTGATTGCACCTGAGTGCAAATGTTAAGCCTTTGAACACACACACAAACCCACACATTACTTAAAATAAAAATATTCACATAATCAATGCATGTGAACTTTGAATTATCTCCAGCGTGGATACAGGTCTCATGGTAAGCACCTGGCTGACAGACAGCATGACCTTTTATTCTTAACGGAGTCGCTTTACTGTGAGTCAGCCACTCCTCAGAGCTCCGGCCTCTACTTCCTAATAGCACGCTTAATGGACCTTCACATAGCCAGGAGACTCATCCAAGCTTCAAGCAGTGCAGCCCCACCGCACAAACCAAAAGGCTGTATCCTGTTCTCACTCCACTAGTTTAGCTTGCAAAAGGTTTGCTCGATCAACTGATCAACTGATGTTTCTACTCATTTGGTCTTGTGTCTCCTTGTTTGTGATGGAAATCCACTGAGGGGAAGGAATATGAGACATTGACATACAGATGGAGTGAGGCCAACATGCACTGCTTGAACTCTTTAGGCATTACAGATAGATCAGTAATATGTAATATCATGTATCATCAGCAGATGGCAGTGTGCTGTCTGTTCAATCTGGCAGGGCAATGTGAGGTGGTAAATCTCAAAAGGCACTAGGTTGGTAAATAATGAAGCAACTGCAGAGGCAAAAATGAGCTTTATCATTAAGGAAGAGAAGCATCCAAAGGGAGAATTCTAGGGCCCCCTGAGATACCTGTCCATAAAATCGCCAGCACAAAGAAAGGATTTCAAATATTGGCAGCAGCTCATTGGTTCCCTGAGAGACAGATGACAGTCAGCGGGCAGACAGATAGTGTGAGAGACTCTAATGCCCTCAGAGTCAGCAGTTATTTACTTCAGTCATCGACTGACCGGCTTATTTTGGAGAGCTGAATCAATCTTTTCTCCTGCTGAGGTGGCACAAGGCAAAAGCTACAGGATGTGCTTTTGAAAGACTAGTTTACAAAACAACAACTGGACAATGTTTCAAACAAAGGTAAAAAGATACCTTTTAGATTCAGAATGTTAGGGAAAGTGTTTTGTTCATATTGCCCTGACAACACACCAACAAGGGTCAGCACACTGATCCAGTGCTATCAGTTGGCATTTTAGCTTTAAGGTGCAAATAAATTAAGCTAGCTCACAAGAATCATAAAATGTGGTTCCATTACAAAGGGTAGGACCACCCCATAATGTCTTAATTATACTTCAGCAACATTGTTTCATTATGTAATGACTAAAGAAAACCTCTAATGTATGTTTACTTAATGCCAAGGAAGGATAAATACTATGTTTTAAAATTAAAAATAGCTTTATGTAATGACTGTAAACATTACAATTGTTTGTAACTATGTATGCAAACAAAGTAACAGATTATTAAATATGTTTATATGTGTTGATATTTATTCATTCTATTAAGTCATTTCCAAATAAGATAATGCATACCATATCAGTAATTAAAGTTTTTATTAAAAATATATATTTTGGTTTACAAAAAAATTGTGGCTTTACATAACATTCTGAAATTATAACAATTACAAATTGGAAAAGGTAAGAGATGTGGTTTGTGTGTACCAAGCACAACCAGATCAGAAAATTCCTGGAAAATTCCTAAAGTCAGGAGTTTTAGCAAAATCCCTTTACTTAACTCAGCAGCCATATTGGTAACACCCTGGGGTAGCTGCCTATTTGTAGTCAAATGAGCACAGCTCAAATTTAATTACAATAGTAAAGTAAAAAAATAGTAACAACAGTAAAATAAATGTACTTCTTTGGCTCAAATCACACACAATATACAAAAACATAATTTTGTTGCTGGTCCAGCTAATGTGCAGGTAACAAACTGATTGTTTTTTTTATCTGTAAGGAAGGACTACAGCCAACATACAGCATAAGTGGCACATCTGCACTATAATGTCTGTGTTTAGTAATAAATGACAGGGTGTATTCTCCTATTAGCATGACTCACAGGCTTTTACTACTGGCACCACTGTGCTAAAGGGTCCAGGATTGAAGTGATTCCTCAAATTGTACTGAATTTCCCCTGCGGGATCAATAAACTCCATCTATTTGTCTATCCAGGCTGGTGCAGCTGTATGTATCTTGACACATATCATTCCCTCAAGGCTAATATAAGATGGCAGCAAGACGCGTGATGTTCCCCAGGGTTCTGATCACATATATACAGATAAGAGTGTGCAGACATGTTGAAACAAGACCATTGGTGCTGACACCAAGGTTTTTTGACAAGTCAGTGCAGCTTTAGGTAAGGTCAGGTGGGGGTTTACACAACCCCCCCCCACAAAATACTGCAATGTTTTTATTATTTTTATTTGTTGTATCTTTTTATTACGTATTATTATTTGTTGTATTATTTGTTTTTACATTGCTGTTGAGAGCAAGCATTATTGAGAATGGTGTGCTTGTCATGAAAAAGTCACAGCTAAAAAAAATTATCCTATAAAATATTATTTCTTATTTCTTACATTTAAAAGAGGTAAAATATGAAATATTGGGGTGAAATATGACCGAGACAGCTTTCGCTGAGAACATACATGTTAATATAATTAAACAGCCGGGGCGTGACTCATGTCACTAATAGGAGCTTTAATGGGCTGAGGGTCTCAGTGAAGGTCATAAACAGACTGACCTTTGGTAGAGACACCCATATACACTAAATTATAAATTAGAGGTTCCAGCATTTTTCCACCCTCCACTCTAATTGAATTTTATCACAGTGCAAGGACAAAGGTCAGTCTTTTATAGATCATCTGCCAAAGATGCAATCTTTATTTTAAAAGCTATTCTGACTGACAGACATGTTCTACATGATCAGTTTTAATGCAAACATGCAAGCAGGCCCACTAACATTAAAATGAATGGAGGCGATACTAATACTGATTTTTTTGTGGATTACATTTTTCATTCATCATTATAGCACTAATTTACCAAATTGTAGAAAAGGGCATTTTAACTAAACATATTTTAACTGAGCATATATCCAGGTGGGTGGCATAGTCATGTGTACTATTTTGTTATTAAAAATTTGAAAACCCATTTTAGTACACCATTCTGTAGAGTCCAAGCAAAGTATACTAAGATTGTGCTAGTCTGAACTATTTCGGGTTTCTGTCTCTCTCATAGACATCTTTTAAGTGGTCCAAATGGTTCATATTTGACCTTTTATTTTAAGTCTAAACAGTAATATTATTTTTTAAACTATTTTGACCAGCAACAATGCAGTTGTGATGTATGGAACCCATGCTCTGTTCAAGTACAGCTCTAGTCCTGTACCATTACCAATACATTAGTCCAAAATTTACTGTTCTGAGATGGAAAAACCTCAAGTCATTGCACAAACAGTTTTTCAAGAAGTACAGTTTTACTGATGTTTCCAGGCCATATTTAGGATGTCTGGATCAAGACATTCAGTCTTTTTAACTGGTCAGCAGTGGAATAGCATTTTTAGTCTCAGGCTCAATTTGTTTCCAAGCGTTTTTATTTGGTTTTGCTCGTGTCTGGTCCCTTGGGCTCATATTTGGTGGAGCTTCCTGCATGTCACTTTGACTGGCAACCTACACTTAAGCTGTCAGTGTTGTATCATAGTACAACATTGAATTAGATGCTTGAATCTGCAATGAAACTGTAATTTGATGAGTGTTGGTGGAGGAAAATAAAACACCCTTCCCAAAAATCCATTTGCTTCACTTGGTAACCTCAAAGAGTACTGGGATATTTACTCTAGTTTGTCATGTCGGCTCATTATTTGGGAGCGGAGGAGCGTAAAGGCCTGTACTAATTTGGCTGAGGTTGGCGGGAATGAAGAGCCCACGCCTCTTCATTTCTTTCCACTTTGCTCAACAACCAACACGTGTTCCTCGCTAGCTACTGGAAAAATGCTTTTGTAGAATTTGAACAACGTATTTATAGTGGTTCTAAATATTTACCTATTTTGTTTGCGTTATGGGGTGTATCACTGTGTGCGTATCCCTCTCAGACAAAATATAACGCCACTGTGTCGGTACTTCCATAGCAGGTACTGCGTGTGGAAGCAACAGACCGCTGCCCGGTGTGGTGCCTCACACATCAGCTGCTGCAATCTGGGATTTATGGCATAAATCTAGCAGGAGACAGACCTGACAGGGATTTGAATAAGGGCATCAATTCATTTGGCAAGGATGCTCCTCTTAAAAAACATTACAGGGTCTGCTCAGCCATTCATTGAAACTGTCACGATGGGTCAAGACCACGTTAATATACCAAGGTTATCTCACAAGTAGTCCCGGATTCAAACAGCATGCCCAGGGACAGCCCACAGTCTGTTCACTAACTGTCTGATGCATATTGCACATAAATATGGCACAGGCTGGCTGAAAGTACTCGTTATAATCTGACTGACTGGCTGCTATGCAAAACCAAGCAAAAGAAAGCAAAAAGAACCACAGGGGCACTTCACATGTCATTTAATCCCTCTCTTCCATTTAAACCATCTTTCCTGTCTAAGTGGATGGCTATATACCAAAATGAGGTGCCAGATAGACGAGACTTTACACATCTAGTTATAAGACTAAAGGCTACAGTAGTCAGACTCTGGAAACCAAAATTGGCTCTATCTCAGTTATTGAAGTATAACATTTGAATGTCACAATAACAATAAGTCTGATATGAAATCTGATCAATTTTTTTACAATCTGAGGTGCAAATCAGGTTTTTATCCAATATAAAACTAAAGGAAACTCCAAATAATGTAATAAATGACTTTGTGTCACATCCTATACCAGTGGGGTTCTAAAAGGTCATTGGACTATTGTGCTCAAGGAAAACCTTAAATACCATACGGAATAACTGCCTGTAACAGTTTAACTTGGCATACATGGATAGCCATTAACACTATATAAAAATAACAGTTTATAACAATTTATAACAACTTTTGTGTCCACAGGGTGAATGCTTTGGACAAATAATTGCAGAACCTAAGAAATAATTTACACTCAGTCCACTTGTCAAAATTATTCAGCAACAGAATCCTCTACACAGTTCCATTAGAGGACAACATCTTAAGTTTACAGTCAAGAGCTTCATGGATTGCCTTGCTAAATCCTACAAAACATGAAAAATCCCAAACTGTCCATTTTTTGCCAATACATCAACGAAATATCCTGCTTCTTTCAGGTACTTCAAAAGACCTGATGCTAAATGTTTAAATAGAAAACTGATGCAGTGTCACAGGGAGGTGAGTTATTGTGTTTCAAAGGCCTGGCTCTGCCCAGTCCCAGGAAGTGGCCAGTGTTAAATCTTAACTTGGGAATAACTACTGAGCTGGTTCAATGGGTCAGAGTGATAATGAGTTTGTGTGAGCGTTGCCCTGCAGAGGACAAAGCACAACAGTTTGTTTTCAGAGTCCCCCTCGACTTCAGGATAAAGGACTGGGAAAGGTAGAGCTAGTACAGCCTGTGGCTTGATTTATAGCCCCTGCTTTCTGTGGGCCTATTAGGAGTAAGACAATATTTTCATATTGTTTTATTAAACACCACATGGGCTTATTTATTACCAGAGTCCCCAGACAGTCATAGCCAGAGTTGCAGCCATTTACAGTGGCTGTACCTACGGAAAAGGCCTACTGAAGCACCATTAACAGGGGAAATAAATAGATGTCCTGCATTAGGCTGACCTGGTGGATGCTGGTGTGTGGGTTGTGTAGTTATTTTTCACTATGTCAGAAAAAGGCTGCCACTTTTATCCATCATAACCTTTAAATTAGGAAGTGTGTTAGACCACTTTTCTGAAGTGAATGCCAGACATTGCTTATTACTCTTTAAATCAAACTGTCAACAACTTTTTATACAAAATTCTATACCCAAATAGTGGGAAATATAAATCTTGCATTGTGAGAAGTGCCCTGCAGTAAGACCCCTGCACTAAATGCAATTCCTCTAGCGACGATTAAAT
>JAZGTJ010007127.1:0-19621 GCA_036877575.1 Botia almorhae
GAGTGAGCGTGCATTCTAATGTCTCATGAAAGCCAGGAGAATCAAAACACATGTGCCCGCTAACGGTTACGCCAAAACAATCACTTGTAGCTTAAACTCGCTTTGATTAAAGAAACCACAAAAAATATTTGGTGTGGTTTTCTGAACCTTCTTGCACAATGGAGAGGTGATATCTTCAGCTCTCTCCACAGAACAAGAAAATTCACATGAGCACCATTTATATTTTTAAATGCAATAAAAAGTGTGTCATATAAATGATTATAAAATAAACTATTTGAGAACATTTTTGTGTCCTTTGTTTCTTTTGTTCTTTAGTATAGATGAGTTAAGTTGCTTGATAACACACAGCCTCTCTGTTTTAGTAGTTTTAATACTGCTAATAATTTATTATTATTATTGGTAACACAAAAAAACACATTAAGTAACATTAGTTAATGCATTGGCCGACATGACAATGATCAATATATTTTAACAGCATTTATTGTTTATTACTGTTCATTAACTAACGTTAACAGATAAAACAGTTGGTTTTCAAAATGTATTAGTAAATGAACATTAAGATATAAATTCATTAGGATAAACTGTTACTTGATTAGCTATTTTTGTCATTATTATTAAAAAAGGTAACTACTTAAAACTATTAAAAACAAAAACACTGTTTTAATAAAAATAAATCGCTAAATAAATAAGTAAATATATAAAATCCTAAAGGCGCATTTGTAGGAAGTGGTGTCGTGTGTCACGTGTCATGTGATGGCGTCATGCCAGTGCCATTCATCGTCACTGCGGCGTTACAGCTATCAGAAGTTCAAAGGTCCAAACCTCTTCAGTTCTGAAGATCTGGAAACAAACCACATCTGTTTAATGTGACAGCGAGAGCAGCCGCTGATCTGTAGTTACGACACCTTAACAGGCGCAATGGACGTGAACGGTGTTACTGTTTCTCAAGGCGTCCGTATGATGTTCAGTCTGATGACGCCAAATGAATCGTCATTCGCGACTCTTGACGAAGTGCCCAAGTATGTTAATCAGGTGAGTGTGACGTCATACCGCATAATACACACTCGCGGTGCAGTTTAGTGTGCGGTGATGCTGAACTGTGTGCTAAAAGTTGTGTGGGAGACTCATGCTTACTGTTGCTTACCGATTTCTGTTGACCCTCATATGTTCAATGCACTGTAATTGTAGCTCCATTTAAATGAACGTTAACCCCACCCTTGTTTTCTAAAAACAAATTAATTCTGGGATTTACTGTAAGTGATGCTGTAATTGCTTATTGCACCTTTAATAGCGTGGCGTCTCAATTTTTATCACTGTATAAACACTGGACGTTACTCCTAAATACGTCTACCACTCGCTCAGGGTTTAAGCCCTGAGGTCCTCACGAATGATCAGTGTGTGTTTTTGGTTTGCCTCCCTCCAGACAACACATGTTTGTTATTTGAGGTGAAGCACTCACAGTTTAACGGGCCTCCATAAACACATGAATGGAGAAACTTCAATTAACCACACAGCAGGAATCCTAATTGTTGTAATTCTGTCCCAAACACACAGTTGTTAAACTGCCTCCCTCACCATTCCTGCAGAACTTCATCTGAGGTTTCTGCTCTGGATGTGTGTGGGTGAGACAATACCCAGCTAACAATTTTTAGCTTGTAAGAATGTTTCCCTAACATTTCCTTTAAGTGACATAACGTTTTAGGAACATTCGAAATGTCCAGTTTTAAGACGTTGTGTAACTTCCAGTTTTTAATTCTGTAACATTTTTAAAACATTCCATTAACAACCTGAGAACAATGTTTATGATATTTAAGATATATAATGTTTAAAAACGTTCTGCTAACTGCAGAGATGTTTACTGCAGGAATGTCAGTGCTGAGAGAGCTTTTAAAGAACGTTAGTCAACATTATGAGAATGTTTCCTGGGAAGGTTAGCTGGATAGACATTTTCGGTTTTCTACAGTTTAAACAAAGATCTGTCCTTTAACATTTTATACATTTTCTCCCTTTAAATTATACTAATATAGTTCAACTCAACAAAATGTACATTTCATTTAAACAAAAGTTGAAAAGAAAAATCCTGAAGCTGGCCAAGAAAGCAAAAAAAACTAACATCTGTTTCACAAATGTCACTTATTTATTTCTGGTGAGATCTAAGTGCACAAAACAGCTTTATATACAACTATTAAGAGTCTCTTGACAGTTTTCACAAGCCCCAAATATGTTACTGCGCAGCTAATAGCTTTTTCTTTTTGTTTGGTTTAAAACACACAGAAATCATCTTCAGAGCTCAAGAAAACTCTGAACAATACAATACCAAATTATAGTTGTTGTAGATTTTGGAAGTACAGTAGGTTTCATAGTTCTATACTGTTCTGCTCTGCCCTCCACCAAGTTCAGTATGTGTGTGTGTGTGTGTGTAAGAAATTCTAATTCTAAATTAAATTCAATCTTTTAAAACCCTTAAAACAAGATGGAAGTGTTTATCTGATGCTCACGAGGGGTTTGGAGTGTCTTGTAGAACGCTACATGCATTTGTTACTTACAGCATTGCACAGACAAATAGTTCTTGGAAAGAAACAGTCTGATCTCTTGACTGTAGCCTCTAGTGTGTTGAATTTTTACACTTAGTTTGACATGCATTTTTGAGGCTGTTACAGGAAGTGATGCTGAATTTTGCTGGTTTTATTCACAGCTGGTTTTACACTGTCTGTCTGTCTGTCTGTCTGTCTGTGCTAGGCCACGCCATATTTCATTGGTCTGATGTTGTTGGAGATGGTGTTGGGTTGGTTACAGACGGACCGCCCTCACATGAAGATCAATGACTTCATTACGTCTGTGTCAGCTGGGATGATGTCACGTCTCCCTCAGTGAGTCAATAAAACCTTCACTAACTAAACTCGCACTTACCTTGCGATCCAATCAAATAGTTAGAATGGTTAAAGTCGTGTTGCACAAACTTTGAAAAGAAGTTTGAATGTACAAAGACAAAGTAAAAATCATCCCTTAAACTAAGTACTAAGTAAAACAGTCAGGACCCCTGAATAGAGCAGAAGAAAACCAGCGTTATTTTATATTGCACTCATGAATTATCCAGCAAATAGATTTCATGACATGTTGTTTATCTGCTGCTTAACTCACTGTGTATTTAAGTTAACCGACTCTTTGGATCTGTTTCTCAGGCTGTTTTTGAGAAGTTTGGAGCTGTCAGCTTACATCTACGTCTGGAACAGCTTCCATATATTGGAGCTTCCCTGGGATTCAGCCTGGACGTGGTGGCTTGCGTTTCTCGGTGTGGATATGGGATACTACTGGTTTCATCGATTCGCCCACGGTATGTGAATATGCTGCCAAATGTACCGTTATTATATCTGTCCCACTGCTGTGAAGCAGCCCACTTAATATACAAAAACACAATGTTCTCTTTAAAATAAGATGTGGGCTTTTCTTTATGTGGAGTTTTAAGAAATAAACACATTTTTTGACTTTTTATGTAGTTACATTCACTCTTTTTAAAGCAGCAAACGTTTTAATTTTGTAACATTTTTAAAACGTTCCACTAACTATTTGTGTTTAATAAGAATACTGTTTTACAATATGACACGACATTAAAACGTTTTAGTAACATTACTGCAAAAACGTTTTGGGGAAAATTTTCAGATCACTTTAGAGAACGTTACCCCAGCATTCTGAGAATGTTCTCTGGGTTAGCTGGGTATGATTCTGTCAGCTCTCCAGATGTGCAAATTGCATCTGTCACGGGTGAAGCACTCACAACGCAGCATGCAACAAAAATATCACTCTGTCAAGATGGAGGAAACTGCAGAAGTCGCATGTGCTTGTGTAGCATGAGAGTGCAGGCAGAGAGTTGTAAGACATGCGTCCAAACGGATGCTAACACAGTCCCAGCTGTAATATTGAGTGCTGTGCTGTTTTCTTTCTTCAACAGCGCGGCCGGTAAACGTGTTCCTGTAGACTGTAAATCTGCTTCTCAACAGCTCTGTCTCTCTTCAGATGATGGATCAGAAGACTGTTGAAAGCAGATCTCCAGTATGTTGGAGGACCTTTTTTAAAGTCAACTCCTGCAGTTTTTATTAACCAGATCATAATGTTACAAGCCTGATTACAAACACACAGCTACATCAAGATAACATGTTGTCCAATGTTTTTATTGCACAACACTGTGGCCCCTGCCCTGTTTAGTTACACAAGTAAACAAGCACACTACTGTGTCATAGGCCGGCATGTGGACTTCAGGTCTATGAAGTTTACAACATGTAAAAACAGACTTGTGAAGTATGCTGAAGTATGCTTGCCATATGCTACACCAATTCCATCCATTTGAGACTTAATGTTGATACGATGGCAGGCCGATTTTTAAATTATGCCTCTCCAGGCCTCATTCGAACCCTTATAAAAGTGATGAGGTGCTTGTGGCTGTCATCTTATGTTTTCCTTTGTCCACATTTCCTGCTCAGAAAGCCTGACATGTCATTTATGTCAGTGGTCTCCTGTGTCCAATTTGTTCTTTTTGAACTTGGAGAAAATTATTTGTCTAATTTTCTGTTCTGGTGATTTTTTTGGACCGAGTACAGTTATAACTCCGGTTATACCTCTGACAGAAATAAATGACCCAGACATAAAGATCCTCTTTAGTTTAAGAGTGTGTAGTGGTTACAGTACATTAACTGGTGTGTTTTTGCCATCAGACGCTGATATCACGCAAAGAATCAAGTATGCCACCAATGTATAAATCCTGACCGCTGACGTCATTCTTGAGCTGGTCTGTGGGATAGTTCAAATAATTTCATATATATTTAAAAATGTTGTCACATCACAGATCTACGTTTTCAAGGGTTAAAATCACAATGCAAAATTGTCACACCTGGTAAATTAAATTAAAAATTCATTTCCTATTGGCTGTGAAACTGTACTGGATTATTTTATTAAAAACAAACTGTCCCAAAGACAGTTAGTTTGTTTAGCTGTTTTGCTTGCATATTTGTGACAAACAAGGTGTGTGACATTTACACACAAGACAGATTTCTGTCTTTTTAATAATCTGCACGTTATCGTAATCATATTTTCCTGTATGTGGAACATGCAGAAAATCACTGATATTATTCTGTGATCATATTGATGGTTTTCAATGTCCAGAAAACAATAACCACAATTCTGTCATTAAACCACATGTCAGTCTTTGTTGTTTTAGTCCTCATGACTGACCACTGACTGCATGAACTCTACTTTCATAGTTCTGAGCTAATGATCTCCAAGCTTTCTTACTCCGCTTTGGTTCATTTGGAGCCGGCAAGCTTTTATCTGAAGCTCTGTTTTTTGGGGCCTTATAAATCATAAATCTTTATTTTAACATGAAAAACCAATTGTCAGGGTATAACGGCAGAAATATGACCACCATAAAACTACACCGGCCCTAATTAGAGCCATTGTAAAACCGGAAGAATTTTTTGATCATTTTTATGAAATTCATTTTTCCTTCCGCAGGTCAAGAACTTGAGGAACAAACTTGAGGAACTGAGACTGGCAGCATGTTAAAGATCAAATCTGTTGAGCAGTTTTACTCGGAACATATTTTGGAATATGTATGCAACAGTTTTTAGCAGTTGACCACAGAATGACTTCAAAACTGCACTGAAGATTAATTTTAAGGCCTGTTTGTAAAGCAAGTGTTTCTCACTGATGTAGCTGTTTAATATTGTTGGGAATTCATATCCACATAATTTAAAGTCAGTGTTTGGCTTTTGGAGCCTTTTGAAGTTGCCCAGACTTCTGCTTCTGTAGCAGCTATTTGCATGCATCCGTGCAACCCTCTTCTGTCATCCTGTGTCGCATTTTTTCCACATGTTGCCTTATTTTCCAGCTGCCTGCAAACCTTTCCTGCAGCTCTTGGTGGTGATTGGTTTTTCCATGTCTTCCTCTACAACGATGCCACACTCCACTGCAGCAAGGCTGGCTTTCCAACCGCACACTCGCTCGGGTTTGGCACTGTTGGCCAGACGAGGTTTATGGTTTAGCCTGGACTAGGTTAATAGCCTTCTGGATCCTTTTACGCATCACATTTGTTTTTGCCGTAGTCAGAGCAGTGTATTAAAATAGCTGCGGTCCCTGATGTGCAATTGAGAGAGCAAGACACTGTCTGCAAGACGCTTGTGTATTAGAACCAACAGGGAACCGTTTTGGTTACGCGGCTGGTATTCGAATGTTCTTGATTTGGAATGGAACTCATCACTGTTCAATCGCGATCTGATTTCTTTGATTATGCTGTATTGTCGCTAGCGTGCAGTCAGTAAACATAAGCCGAGACGCCACACACACTGATGTTGTTGTTTGTGGAGTCGGTAAGAGGAAGATTAGATGTGGCTAGCTCGCTGACAGCAGCGGTAAATCTGTTTGCTTTCTCTCCCGCGTTCACACAGACAAACAGTGACTCTGGTCCCCATATGCTGCTATTTCCAAAGAGCTCCACCAAAACCTCAGTTCAACCCTTCGTTTATCAGCCCTGAGCAGCCCGGTGGACATCTGACAGCGGACGACTGCTGTTCTCAGACATATTGAGATGTGACTGATTTACAGTAAATATACAGTACAGCGAGTTCCAAATCTAAAATCCAAAAATCTAATTTAAAGCTGCAGTCTGTAACTTTTGGGTTAAAAATAAGCAAAAATCTATTGTCGATCAAATACATAAGATCAGTGTTCAACACAATCTCCATATCTGGATTCACAAGAGTTTATTTATAATAATGATTTATAATTTGAGCTGTTGGGTCTGATTTGCTGGGAAATGTCGGTTTGGTAAGTTACATATTGTAGTTTTTAAAAGAAATGTATCAAATGGAAAACAGAAGTACAGTCACGTTGTCTTACTGCTTAACTGTCTGTAAATTCAGTTATTGTGTGTATGCGTTTTAAAAAGTCGTATTTCATCCCTCAAACGTTTTCTTAGACTGAGTTTAGAACGTTTTTCCTGCTTTTGGCTTCATGTCATTAGCTCTGAGGTGATTCGTTTGGCTTAAGGCTGCATCCTGTTACTCTGGAGGTGTGTGACGTCTTTAGATTAATTGCATGTCCTGCAGGTCTTTGGATCAGACGACCAACATTTGTAGAGCAACATACATTTCAACCCCTGTAAGTCCCTCATTCCCTCTCCTCTTCCGTCACAAAGACATTTCTACAACATGTTGGGTAAATTTGCTTCAATGAGAATGTTGTTTGGGTTTCTAAGCTAAATCAACCCCAGATCATGACCTGGTGAGCAGTCCAGCAGCAGTGTCATAAAGTCACGTTCCTTTGCTCACAGTTCTTCATGAGGTTTTCTAAAGAACCATTCATTTAAAAAAAATGTTAAAAAAAAACTTTTTTTATAGTCTAAAGAATTTTTTCTTTAGACTACCAACTACCTAAAAATAACATTTTTAATATAAATGTCTATAGATATATAACGTTAAACAAGCGTTTCTGTAATGATACAACATGAACTTTTTGGTTAACTTTGAGGGAACTAAGAACGTTCCCTGTTAGCTTGGAAGTGAAGTTGAGTGTCACACGGTTTCATGAGTGTTTACATACGGAGCCTCTCAATGACGCTGAGGATGTGTTTAGCGTTTACCCAGACAGCGGCAGTCGTCAAGGCAACAGATCACATCAACACCGCCGCGGGTCGTCCCAGAGGAGGCCCGGGCCTGGATGTTATTGTTTGGAAAAGGAATCCTCTTGGTGGAAGGTGGCGGGGGTTAACGCCAGGCGACGGGGCTTCATAAATCTTCCCCTGCCTCTGGAAGTCCCCGGCCGCGCAGGTTGGAGAGCGTTCAAAAGAATCGAGCCGGTCAGGATGTTGAGCGCAGGCTGAACACGAGCACCCCTGAGACCCTGAAATAATATCAACAATGTCCAGCGAATCAGCCGCTTGTCTGTAGGCGTGAGGGTTTGTAAGTGTTGGACGAGCCCTTCTGAGAGACGTGTCTCGCTGTGATGTGAAGTTTTCACGAAGTTTTCATGTACACGGGTGTGAAACCAGGTCTTCGGTTACTGTAAGCTGCAGTACAGTATGTTACCACACTGCATTATGCTAACTTGGCTACTAGCTGAATCTCATCAGGTGAACCTTTCATGGCTGGAGGTCCATGCTTTTACATTCTAGAAGGAGTTTTTCCTCCTTAACTCAAAATCAACACGCTGCCCGACGCGTACCGTCCCTTTAAAAACTATTTTCAGCAGCAGTTTACAGCTGTGAGTGAAGACATTGTGAAGTATTGTGGTGACAGGGTTGGGTTGGGTTGCGTTAGCCGACTGTTTTTGTTGGCATCTCCTGTTGGCTGACCACTCAGCGTGTCCACTCGGCCCAGTCATTCACAGTTCATTGATAAGCTGAGTGACATGGCACGTGGCCTCGCAAAGCGCTGAGGCTCAATGGTTCATTGAGAAATGTGCCATCGCGTGGGTTCGAATCTGAGGGTGGCACACGAGTCAGGTTACTGTGGCTTTTTTGTTGAAAAGGAAGAACTTGTTGTTTTAATGCATGTTGATGAAAAGTTGGTCACTTTTGGTGTTTTTAAATTAGGTTTCTGGATTGGACAAACGTTTAGCACATTAAAAACACATTAGATTGTAGTAACTACATTAGATTGTGTTGTCATTGCCGTGTATATTGTGTCTGGATTTTGTGTCTGTTTTTGTTTTCATTTGTTTTTTTACACAAGGTGAGCGTAGTAGACTTTGGTAAAACGTTTGTTTAACACTTGACCTGTAAAACCTCTCACCCAGTTCATATCTCTAGTTAGTGATGTCACCTGATGTACCTTTGATTCTGTTACTGTACTTTGTGTTTCTACCGCAATTTATGGATACGCACATTTTGGAGGCCCTGAACCCTGTTTTCTTTCTACTAATATTAGTAAATGTATCGCAATTAATGGTTGATAATTAATGATTGGTAATGGAAATGTCAAGACATTGTTTCCAATTCTTGTGCTGCCAAAGAAGCTACAAATGGTCTAAATGAAAGGCAAATTTTGTTTGACTTAAATAAATCTACATTAAGTTGATAGATTGTTGAACCTTGAATGTGATGTGTGGAGTTGAAACCAGCGCAGTAGGAAATTGGCGGTCGTTGGGGAATGAAACCTGACCACAGAATGGTTTGATTGACCAATCAGAATCAAGTATTCCAAACAGGGTAAGAGGAAATGACTATGTCAAAATAATTATGGTGTAATATTGAGTAAGTGTTGTATGGTGCAATGGCACATACAGTAGCTGTACTTACACAACGTGACATTTTGTTGGTGTCTTTTGTAGATCTTTCTCTCACTCTGAAAGCAGACCGACTTTCTCTTCCGTTTAGAGCACACGGTCCTTTCTGTGCAACCAGATGAAGTTTATATACTTGAGAACAGAACAGATCCTCCATGTCTGAGCAGACGCTGGTCTTCAGGCATGATGGGAAAGTCTTTACTGTGGCATTGGTTCTCAACATTAAAGCTCTTCCCCTCTGAATACTGCCTGCCAAACTGTGCGGCGTCCAGCCGAGCCGGCGCATGAGGACATGGATTGCAATGAGGCCTAGCTGTACATACTTCCTACCGGTGACACCCGGCATCAATCTTCCATCGCTCGGCCCAGGAGCTGAAACTGCCGACTCGCTGCTCACTCTCAGTCAATGACTACCCGGCTAACAATATAAGCTGTAAGAACGTTTTCCTAATGTTTCCATTAGGTAACAAAAAAAACGTTAAAAACGTTATTTTAAAAGTTTTAGGAATGTTCAAAACATCCTTTTTTTTAGATGTTGTGTTAAACCTTATTGCTTTGTTGTAGGAACACATATTTCTAAATGTTTTTCAAATGTTGCCGCAAGAACGTTTGGAGAGAACTTTTAGAGAACAGTTGCCAATGTTCTAAGAATGTTTCCTGTTAGCTGGGTAGGACCTCTGCAGGTATTGTTAGGAGAAACCTCTGCTTTCATCTCCTGGTTTAGGGACGATGTAGGAAACACTGAAAAACACTGGATTACTGTCAGTAGTTATCACAATATTTAGGTTAAGGTTTCAAATGGAGAATTGATGGGTGTCATTTTTTTATGCAGAAAAACACTGTCTACTATAAATATGCCATTTGTAATATTATTTCCCTAAAAATTTAAACACTGGCTTTGTGGCACTATCAAAACATTGCTCTGGTTAAGCGTCTGACACTGTCGACACAGCAACTTTGGCTCAGCCAATAGCATGGGCTTGGGATGAAGCTCTGTTTTTCTGACCAATGGCAGCCGTGTTTAGAACATCTCCTCTTGGGCCTGTTATATTGATTAAGTGGATTGGTTAATGGTGTTTTCTAGCCTGGTGATTGGCCGAGAGAAAGTTCTATTTTTACAGCCTCAGCGTGACGCGTTTGTTCAGCTGGATCACGGCATTTCACCTGGAACTTTACCAGCTCTCAGATTTGATGGACTTCACAACCCACACAAGAACTCCGACCATCTCTAAGAAAAATTAAATAAATGAGATTTAACAGTTTACAATCTCATTCATAAATTTGACAATTAATGTTGCCTAAAATACTAAGCCAATATAACAGATACTCTAAACATGACGTGTTTTTCATTTGATTTTAAAGAACATTTTTGTTTTCATTTTGCCATAGAAGAACCATTTTTGGTTAAAAGTTAAAAGTTCCTAAAAGAAACTTCGTACCTTTTTATTTTAGTTTTTACGGAACCTATCTCCACTACCAAGAACCTTTTGTGAAACAGAAAGGTTCGACAGGTGTTGAAAAGGTTCTTTATGGAACCATACAGCCAAAATATGCACCTTGATTTATAACAGTGTGACATAGCAGTGAAAGATCTGGGCTTATAATTAAAAAGCTGTAGGTTCGAATCTAAATGCATAAAAAATATAATAAATACTCTGGAACTCTTGTGTTGCTTTATATGAATCACATTTGTTTATCTCATCAGTTGAGTCCATGTTTGTGTTTCAGAGCTAAACTTGCTGTGGGCTGCCCATCAGGTTCATCACAGCTCTGAACATTACAATCTGTCCACAGCACTACGCCAGTCTGTCACCCAGCAGTTCTCTTCATGGGTAAGAGCTCCAGCTACTGTATTTAGGTCACCCTGGATTCCCTGAAATCTTCTGAAAGCTTATAACTTATGTCCAGAAAATTTGCTGTGAGAAAACTCTGGCAGGAAACAGGAGAGTAATTATTGTCTGGCTATAATGTAAACTCACTGTATGTTCATAATATCCTGCAGTATAATCATTTGGGCACTATATACAGTAATACATCACATATCATGTAACGTGTACATCAATTAACAAGCTCTACAGCGGCTGTGTATTGACCTTGTGTTTTTAATCATTTCTTTCAGCTGTTTTACCTTCCGTTAGCGCTAATGGTGCCGCCGTCAGTATTTGCCGTGCACGTACAATTCAACCTGCTGTATCAGTTCTGGATTCACACTGAGGTGCGAGATCACATCTTTGCTGTTTTAGTTCAGTACAGTTTTTGTCTGACTTAGTCTTTTCCAAAACTCTGATTTTTCTATTTTCTTTAGTTGTTTGAAAGTTCATTTTAATTGCTCATGAGACTTGATGGAGTTCTCAGTTGTTTCTTTGAAGTATTACCATGTCTGGGGTCTCCTCTGAAACTCTGGAGGAGACACGTGAGATAACTAGGCTGTCTTTCTGAATATGCCATTATTGAATTATAAAATGGCTGTTTATAAGAAACAGTTGGGATGTGTATGAGATCTATTTGGTCATTTTCTTTGCTTTGGGTTTGTAGGTTCAGAGTTTATCCAGCTTTGCGGCTCTGAGTATTCTGCTCAATCGTACATAATGAGATTTAGAGTTTTTATTAAACATTCCAAACAGAAGCAGCTATAATTTGACCATGTAAGCGGCCTGCAGAATCAGCTTTACATTGGAGGAAATGGGTTTGGAATCACTTCCATCTTGTAGAGCTCGATTAGTGAAAACAGTCCACACAGTCTTCAGTCCTCTGAAGGCTGTAATTTATGCTCCCTTTATAGACCTTTTTTGATGTCACGTCATTTATTGGCATCGAATTCCCAGCGCTGATCCAACATCAGAACACGAGTCAAGTTGTGAAGGAGCACTTGCACTTAAGATAAAATTCAGCTGTTTCCAGACCCCTCATTACATGGAAATAATGACCCAAATGGGGAGGTCACTCATGCCTTGCTGTTTCTTTCTGCAGACGTTAAAAATCTGTAAAAATTACGATGACCAGCCCCAACACCTGTGTGATGCATGCCTCACGTCAAGCTGAAAATTCGGGCTTTGAAAGTGCGCTTTAAACTCACCGAAACCTGTATGAGGCGCCAACTTAGTCATCAGATTTTCTGGCTTCTTCTACGTTTTTTTTTTGACTCCCTCGTAATGTTTGTGTTACTTCCACTCTCTAAATATTGTGCTTTCTATCTGTAAATTTGGCCCATTTCTCTTTCCGTAGTTGTAGAACGTCTGATATAAAAACATTAAGTTTTAATGAGTCTCTGAATACATCTGTGAACATGTGACCGGATCAAAGTTACTCCGTCACTACAGAGAACTTTTCTTCCGCCGTTTTAAGCCAAGATAAAGACAAGAGGTCCTCAGTGGGGAAAATGAATCACACGCTGTATGTTTGACTAATACTACGATTTGCTCTGCCTGTCTTTAAGAAGAATGTAGGAAGAGGACCGTGGGCTTCTGCAGGTTCATTTGTCTTGTTTTGTGTTTTACGTACAGAAGAACTGACGTTTCCACTGACCCTCTGTGCATGAAAGGAAACTAGTCAGCAGGGTTAATGTGATGATATGAGATTCACTGTTCTTGTCAGTTGGTTATCTCTAACCCGGTTAAACTGCATGTTTTTATCATCAGCTGGTCAAAGATCTTGGTCCTCTGGAGTGGATTTTGAATACTCCCAGCCACCACAGAGTTCACCACGGTGAGCAGTATTAACAACACGCTAACCTTTCCCACAATGCACCTGGGCACTGTAGTACTGGACTGTAGTTTATGATTGTGGGCCAAATGCAATGCAGATGTGCTATTATGTATTGGCTTATCATGGGTGTTATGACACAGCACTTTTAACACTGGCTATATCCTCCATCTAAATAAAAACACACAAAAATAAATATATATGCAAGGAAAGGGGTATAGAGATGTAAAAACAGTACCCAGTGAATATATATACATACATGTACACATTATATAGACAGTATACATAATGTAATATATACGACACATAGTTTTAAATACTATGCATCTCGGTGTGTACACCCAGCATTGTTTTAGCATATGATATTGCTTTATGTTCTGAATTGTAGTGTTTATGTTATGTAAATCATTTATTATTATTACAAAATATTGATTATGATGTAAATATAATGTTTACAATTATATAAATATATGAAAATTCACAGGGAGGAATCCATATTGTATTGATAAGAATTATGCAGGAATACTGATCATATGGGACAGGATGTTTGGTAAGTGTGTGTGTGTGTGTGTGTGTGTGTGATGTTGATAAAATGATGATCAACAAGTAAATCAAACTGCTCTCACAAACGCTAAAGCCACATCTGTCTTTATACAAGTAAAGCTTCTCTCTGCTGCTCTGCTGTAGGTACGTTTGCTCCAGAGAGAGATAAAGTTATCTACGGCCTCACACACCCAATCAACACGTTTGAAATCTGGTCTGTTGAGGTGGGTACACCAGGCGCACCTGCACAGAGTTTAGGTGATATTTTTAAGATTCATTAATGTTTTAAAAATGACTTGCTATATAATAATAATATTGTAACAGTATTATTACTGTAATATCTCTTTATTATTTATTTATTACAGTAAAAAAGGGCTTATATTTAGAGATAATTCACGCAAATGTCAGGCCTTATGAATTTTTATATGCAACACAAAACATGTTTAAAAGACTCTTCACACAGTTTTGTTTCATAAATGACAGTACAATTGCGACCGCAGTCTGGGCTTCAAAACGACCATAAAAAGCAGAGTAAATGTGCGCTTTATTTCAGCTCTTTTGAAGTTGAACAAAAGAGGAATGAGAAAATATTGGCAGAATTTTTATTTTTAGTTGAACGGAAGCTTTAAGTGTCATGACTCAGAGTTGGTCTCTTTACTGTGAAATATCAGGGTTACTGTAACACACACACGGGCTCACCAATCACTCCTCACATGATGTAAGCAAATGCTACTGCATACATAAACAAAAAGTTAACATTAATTTGCCTCTTCATTCTATCAATGCCAGAAACATCAACACAAGGAAATGAACTGGGTTTCACGTAATGGGCTTTAGCGTTTGGATTGGCCTAATTTTAGAGATGTAAATATCTAGCCTGAGTCAATGGAAGCCGGGCCTCTCCTTACATTACCGGGTTAGTGGAAAAACCACGCTGTAACCATGACATTATTATTTAACTTTAAACAACCCGCTCAAGGGAGGTGAAGGAGACCCGCAGAAGCCAATGCAAGTTGTGTTCGATTATATTCTCTGTGTTTTTCTGTGGTGACCCAGAGAAAAAAAATATCCGATTTGTCTGACACAAAGACAAAGTGACAAAATAAATGAATGTTTATCTTACAATGAAATCATGGTTTTGTGAGTGTAAAGCTGTGATTATTTTTGAGTTTTTATGAGTTTACTGGGAAAAATGTGAAGTCAAAGATGAAAAATATGTCAGTAAATTAGTATTTAATGTGTGAGTTGAGTAAGACGTTTGTACATAATACAGCATGAAGAATACACTGTACGGAGCGAGTCATGTGTGGTTAATACAGTCATTTCTCTCTCTCTGTAGTTCCTTTCTTACCCGTACCTGTGGCAGAGATTCTGGGAAGCCGATGGAATTTCAAACAAGCTGTCCGTCATTTTTAAAGGCCCAGGCTGGACTCCAGGAAAACCAAGACTGGGAGACATTGCAGATATTCCCGAGGTGGGAATGTTTTGTATTCCAGGCTCCTGTATCAAGATGTTTCTTACTCTGGTAAAACAGTAGACAGCAGGTGTCAGTTTGCTGTTCAGAAGTGAACTGACAATCACTTTCAAATACAAATTAAAATTTTTAAATGAAATATAATCTGAAAGAGATTTTAAATAACAAGTCTCATAACAGCTATAAGTGTAGTTTCTTAATAATAGTAGTTTTAATAATCATCAGCCTTAATGACACAAACATGTTATCGCGCTCACAAGTTTTCCAGGATCATTAGACGTTTTTAATAATTAGTATTTGAAATACCACCTATAAAAAAATTTGATTTAATTCTTAAATTTTATAAATCATATTTAATAATCATGAATTAAAAGAATCCATATTCTTAAATTCTGAATATTGCTGATCATTTACAGTATTGAGTTGTACCTCAGTTTGCAGTATTAAAACAGTGTATGAAGTCATTTTCCTTCTATTGTCCAATGAACTTAATATAACAGCTCATAATATTAAAACAAAGTGTTTGTAGGTGTGTGTGTGCAGAGTACATTTAGGGCGGAGTTATCTGTCAGTTCGGCCAATGGCAGCAAAGGGATGGTTTGAGAAAGTTGTTTTCAAACAGTTATTTTTGCTTTTCTAAAATGACACGCTTCACCTTTAAATTAGCAGCTCTCTTGTCAGACATAGACCTTTCCTTTCTTGTCGTTTACTACCTGCAGTTACTGAAAGCTGGAGAAAAAGGCCAAATGACACATTCAGTTCTCACATATAAACAGACTCACGTTTCAGACAGAATTTACAAGTGTGTGCCGATGCCAAATTCATCTTAACTGCCTTTTGCGGACCAACGAACAATAGACTCATTTTCACTCGTCTTTAAAAAACGAGCTTTTTTTGGGCCGGCCTGCAATGAGGTTTTGATGTCTTCTCACAGGGAGAAAAGGGCGGTTTGCTTTGAAAACGTCCGACTGGTTTCACACTCCGTCTCTCTCCTCTGTTTCTCTCACCATATTACAATTAAAACCACCTCAAAGTGGTTCTGGTGATCCTAAACATGTGGAGGGTGCAGGAATTTCACCGAAATATCTTGAAAGGCTCGTGGTGATGAAGACCGGGGGGGCTGTTGTTTCTCCTGTGGAGACGAGGGAGAGTGAGAGGGCAGGGCCGGCTGGTTGGGTTGATTTCTGAGGGAAAGCAGATCGCCATGGCCGTGCAGCCACCAGAATACATACCCGCAATATGACAAAATCATGAACAATATTCTTGTTTATATAAATGCTTCATGTAAATGTAACTTTGCCGGGTATTGGCAGGTCCCTTGTGTAATTTTTTTTTACAGAAAAGATTGGCTTAACCAGTCAGACTCTTTTCCTCATGTGCTTTTGTCCAATCAGATTACAGGTGAGGAAAAGCCCCATGATCCAGCGTGGTCCCCTGTGATGCAGGCCTACGTGTCCCTACACTTCATGCTTCTGCTGGGTGTATATGAAAACCTGTTAACAGATCAAGCGGTAAGTACGTTCCACAATGAAAATCCACGTCAGGTTTTCTCTGTAGCTTCCCAGAAATGAGCTATCGTCTGTATGCCATCTTTCATTGTCATGCATAAGATCTTTCAAAGCTTCTAATTTGCTGTATGGTTAATGCTACCTCGCGAGGTCTCTTATCAACCTCGTTCCTCTTTAATTATCCTAAATGTGCTCCAATAATAAGACCTTGTACTTGTTAGGCACAGACAGGCTATTTTTCAGTAATCCTTGCCTATTATTTTCATCCCACCCTTGTAAAAACAGAGATGTTCAGCTGCCGTTGTCCGTCTTGGAAGTGTACATTCCCCAGGCGTAGTTTTGGTTAGCCAGAATGTGCCGCTCCACCCTGCCTCCCCAATGAAATGAAATGGTCTGTTTCCGTACCTCTGTGGTATTCCTTTAGTTGTGGCTCTTGGAGAATTGTTTCCTAGATCCCTGTCCATAGCCCAGCCAGCCACTCAAACATCCTTCGGTGGTCCAGTGGACCAAAACAAATGCTCATACAGCCAAACTGACACATTTTTTTCAGCCCCTGGAAACCTTTCGCATCAGTCTTCTCTTCCGGGAATAACAGCAAACGTTGGTCCGCAGGCTTGGCACCAAATAACGTAAAAACGTATGTTTGCATTTACTTTTGTTAGTTTAGCAGCAGCGAAAATGCTCAAATTTGGAGATTTTTGTCTCCTGCCCTCTTGCTCTGTTATTGTTGAAACAGGATACAGAAAGGTTTTAGAAATTAACAAATCAAAACAGACTTTTCCCTTCTCCTTTTTTAATGACTGAAAAATGAGCCAGGCCGTAAGAGCTGAGGTCTGGGTTCTGGGTTCTGTCTGGTGTCACACAGGGAAAAGTTAGTAATTATTTGCTGGTGCCATATCAAGGATCTTATGAGGTCACTCACCTGACTTAACCACTGCTGAGTAGTGCTAGTTAGCAAGTCCAGATGAACCACATTAACAGTGCTCCATGTGTCAGCCTCAAATTATGAACTGATGATGATAATTCTGCTTTGTTAAAAGTAGGCTAGACAATTTTTAAGAGGCTAGCAATAGCAAGCTAGCTTTGAAAGCATGAGATCCCTCCTGCCTTCAGAGTGCCCCCCAGAGCCACGCCTCCTCCAAAGCATAAATGCATACATGGATCGATGGGCAAGTAGGATGCCTGATGCATTCGGAGCGAATGCAATGATTGGACAAACATTTTATGGTCCTGCACCTTCTAAAAAGGAAATATACTTAATATAAATATTAAAATAAATATTTGTAGACACTTTAATTAGTGATTACTGTCAGGATGTGTAGAGATTTTCAAGCAGCATAACAATAAATGTAAAGATGGCTTACCGTGCCTTTAATTAGTCTATCACTGTACCTCTCTCCTGTAGATGCTCTCTGAGGTGACCATACTGCTCATGACCGCATACGTCTTACTCTCTCTGACCAGCATTGGTTTTCTTATAGACCAGAGGTATGGCTCATCTCTCCTCTGTAGGTCTGCCAGAAACATTCATGTCCTCATTTATATTCTCAGTACTGTGTTATCTCCTGCAGGGCTGACGCAGCTGTGTGGGAGATGTTCAGATGTTTCCTTTTAATGGCACTTCATTGGTTTGGTTACATTAGGCCTCTAAGCCTCCTGGCTCCTGTAACTGAGGTAGGATTGATTGATATGCTACACACAACATTATTAAACATATATAATACAATAATCACACAATTATGTGCATGTGTAGTTGCACTTTTCACTACATTTTGCATTTGGCAGATGCGAATCTATCACGAATAACAGTGCATTTACACGTATGTGCATTCTTTGCACATCGAACCCGTGAACTTGCCGTTGCTAGCACGAAGCTCAAATCATTACAGGAAGCTTAAACAGAGCTGATGCAGGTGTGACATGGGCTGTGTACATCTGTGTGTCTTGCATGAGTGTGTGTGTCTGTGTTCATCTGTGTGTGGGTGTCAGATCTGGCACAGGTTCTGCCACACACCTCAGTGATGTATGAGTCCAGATGCATGGCCCAATCAACCATAAAATTACTGTGTGTGTGTTTCTGCCGCTGGCTGCACGGTCATGCATCTCAGGTGACCTTTCATTAGCCCTCCACCTCTCTCTCTACATCCCTCCATTCCTCCATCTCTCCGTTTTTTCACAAGCTCCCAGTATTGCATGAAGTTCTGGAATCAATTAAGCATGTCAGCCTCTCTCTGCTGAGGAGCGATTAGATTTACACATGATTTACACATGAGCGCTGGATTGTGCCTCTTACTGTGCGGATCTGTAAGTTCAGGTGCTGAAAACGCTCGCAGAAACACTCTTAATTCCTCTAGAGTTCTGAGCTGTACGAAAGGATGAAATAACATTTTAGGAAATGTTCTCATGACTTTTATTATGTAAACTGTAACTGTAGACTCCAGCTGAGCGATTATTGTGTTCTATGAAAATGTTATTAGCTCCAAATGATTTAATTCAGTGTCGGCTAGCGTTTCATCCGCATGTACTGCATCGTTTCTGAATGAACAAGAATAAATTTATTCATCTGACGAATGTGTTTCTCCAGAGCGGTTACAGTGCATTCGAGTGCACGTTTGTGTGTTCACTGGGATTCGAACCCATGACTTTGTTGTAGCTAGCACCATATTCTACCGGTGGAGCAGTGCAGAAGAAATTTCACTTAAAGCTGCAAACTGTTATATTTACAGTCCAGTATTTAACTATATATGTATTATATTTAACTACTGACGTTTAGATGTCTGCCATTTTAACTTCTGTGGTTTAAAAAAACAGTATTACAGTGTATTACAGTAATCAGAGCTGTTTTCTCTGGTTATCCACAGTATGTCGTGCTGTATGTTGTGGAGAGATTTTAACTTGAACCCGGCACATCCCTTTAAACTGGTGTTTTGCACTCATGCCAATAAAAGACTTTAGAAACATTAACAGTAGTTAAAAATGACCTTGTCAGTTTCACACACATTCATGATGATATTCTATCATTCCTACCTGTGTTCTTTCCATTCTCTGTTTTTTCCATCCATCAGAGCTAATATCTGGACACCTCATTTATCACGGGCGAAACAAAAATTGATACAGAGAC
>JAZGTJ010007128.1:5275-23487 GCA_036877575.1 Botia almorhae
AAGCCAGGGTAGAAAAAAATATAAGGAAACCCAAAAACCCAGTTTAAAATGTTCTGATTTTAAAGATGATTTCAAATAATGTACTAGCAAGCACAGGAAGTTAAGCAGTCTTTTAAAAGCTCTGTCTTCACTGAGCTGTATGCACAATTTGATGTTTTACATGCACCAATGCTGTTTTACAGAACCATGCAGGTGCTCTAACACTCTTACTCAACTCTGCCATGATCTGGTCCTTCTGTTCCTCACAATGCATTTGCAGAGATTGCAATACATATTCATTGAGCTTATTGAGATACTGCATATGCCCCATTTGTAAACAATGCCATGATCAATTAAACCATATATTTACTTTAACACATGCGTTCCATGTCCTCCCTGCATTTTCTGTATATAATAGTACCCTGTCTGTAAGCTATGTGATATCTTGTGTAAACCTGCATGTAATTGATCATCAGCTTGTTTTGAGCAGCAAGAATGTGGCACCTGCATGGTTTTAAAAGATTCTTAACAGTCTTTTGAATTTTAAGGACATTCCTCTGGCCGATACCTGTCAGCATGGGTATATTTTTCCATTAACATTCCACAAAGGCGCTACATCTTCCTGTGTAAATACTATCTGACCTGCTTTGAGGTCATTTGTTTGGACTGTTTCATGCTTGTTAGGTTTCTGTCAAGTCTGGTTAAATGTATGGTGACATAGGGCCTAAATTTCACCAGCTCTATTCATAAGGAACCACAAATCCCAAACAGCTCTTGCTCAGGGCTGTTTTTCTCCTTAAGGCTAATTCCATCATAGTTGACCTGGAACATACCTTTACCACACCCAGACACCATCTGTGGATGCTATGGGAGCTTTAATGGGACAGACCATCTGACTGCAACAGTTGCTTGACAACACAATATTTGTGTCTATGAGATGTAAAAGACAAATTTACCATGGGCAATTATAGAAGATCCTGAGAGTTTTTTGTTATCCATGTCATACATAATCATATAATGATTATACATAGTACATAATCAGCTTTTATAGCTGGACAACAATGTTTTGCAAGAAAAATAGTTTTTTCCTTTATTTTTTCCTACGTGAGATAAAGTTGATAAATGTGACAATTGTACTCTGTTGGATTATAATGGATTGAAAACAATGATAAACCTTGAGATATCTGGTATCAGGAAGGTCAGTATTTCTTGCAATAGCTTTGTTAGCTGTACATGGTGCTGATAGCCTTCTCTGCAGGCATTACTAAATTTATTGTGAACACCTCAGTATTGTTGACTGAAGCACAGAATATTTAACTAGCCTGTACAGGTGACGTGAGTGTCATTGGCTGGTCAAACAAAAGAACAAAGTGAATAGACGAGAACATGAAAATGAAACTCAATATTGTGTTCTTTGTGAGCCCTTACACCTCCTGTTACATATTTAATGAGTAGACAGCTGATAGTCCCACACTCAGAATGTTCCAGGACCAAACGCTTGTGCATTACACCAAGATTCCAATGCTTACCCTGTGCTATGCAGTCACCCTTTTGTTTTGAATGGTGAAATATTCATGGCTGAAGCATGCAAAGGAGTGAAGGAGTAATAATGCGCACCTTAATGGCTTTATGGCAGCATGGAGTCTCTACAGGCGATGTCTTTGTGTTTGTGTGTGATATCTGGTTTATTGCTATATTTTTCAGTTTACGTAACAGTGCTGACATGCAGTACACTGAAACTGCATCCTTTTGTAACCAATGGTAGTCCTTGCAACACTAACGTTCAAAATTTGGCTGAGCTCTTGTGTAAAGCCTTCTGTGCTATAAAAAATATGATGCACAAATCATTCAGCCACTCAAATGAATAAAAGAATGAATGTCACACAACATAGATTTATAAAGATATTTACTCAGTGATGCCCATGTAAGTTTAAAAGTTTAAAAGCAGTTTAAAAATAAAACATTACTCGGTAAATTATCCCTAGCAAAGCAAGAATAAGTGTTAATTGTAAGGCTCATTTGAGGTCAGACAGGGTTGAAGTTATTAATGTCACACATTGATTTCCTGCCCATCATTCTGTGTACCTTTTGAGAGGAATGTAAATACGCAGTACCCTTTTAGCCATCTCTTCTTAATCAGAGGCTAATGGGCTCTCAGGAATGAAATTTTGGGGCTAATGTTGTTCTAGCCCTGAATTGTTAAGAGTTCTGAGCAAGTAAATTCTCAGAAAAGAAATAAGAGCATGTTTGTGTGTATGTGTGTACATATGCCTTACACCTCTGTTATTACCACACCGCTGTGGTGGTGTTGGAGGAAGTTAACTTTATCAGAGATAAACCAAGCACACATTTCCCCACTCCACCTCATCCAGCTCTTCATCCTCTTCAGCACTCTGCTGTGGTTTCTTGCCAATGTATATATATGTGTGTGTGTAATTGCTTAAGGTTGTTTGCCTGTGTGATTGTTACTGACCACGTGTGGGTTAACACCATAACCCACACATGGCTAGTAACAATCATGCTGGGCTGAGCTGGCTTCATGGTGGCTCTTGTGGTCTTTATCCCTCTTAATATATATTCACACATTCTACACACACTTCCTCAGCAGCTGGGAAAAAACAGGAAGTGGTGTTCACCCTGTTGTGGCCCCCTCTGCTTGTTACACACTTGTGAATACAATAAGCATGTGCACATATTCCTTCAACTCCTACTTTCACAAATATTGTCACTTGTATTATGAACAACAACCCAAATTTACTTTGTTCCGTGTTATGTTCACACTGCATTCGTTTGCCTAGGGCTGTCCTTCACCATTTAACTGCTCACCACTAAAGGCAACCCCTCCCTGTTTGTGCACCCTTAGACTTTCGTTTGGGGTTCTTCTGTGCAGTTAAACTGCTAGCAATCTGCCGCCCAAGGCAAACAAGATAATAACAGACAGTAAATCTTTTCAAGGAGAAGCTCATACAAAAATATGCTGTTCTGGTACGTTGAAAACAGTATTTTAATGACATCTCAGGTGATTGGTTAAATGCCAGAAAAGACTGACAAATTATGTTGACTTTCAGGTGTCTAGATGAACCCAGATTGAAAAGACATTCAGGGCGCTATTGATAAGATAATCATCACTAGAACATGTAAATCCATCATCATTGTAATACAGACTGTATTAATTAATTCCTAACTTGTGTATTTGTTCTTATTTCATTGCTTACTGTGTACTTGTTTTAATATCTTAAATGTATATTAGTAAGGCATACTGATTTTTTCCTTATTGTAAGTGTTATGTAATGAATGGAAAATATATATAGGCTGATTAACTTGTAATTTAATTTGTATAATTCAAAAAATACAAAAGTGTTTTTATTATAAAACACATAATGGTAAGAAGACTTACAACCTTATTTCTTTTTATTTTTTATATATATGTTTATGGGTGTTGTTCTGTGATTCGTATAAAAACCACACCTGACAGTTCAGTTAATGCTGTTTACAAAGTTTCAAAAGTGTTTATAGTATCTTTAAAGGTGTTTTGTAAAATGTGTTTTATTGTCTGGTTCGTGTCTGATTCAGCAATTATGGATAATTCAATAAATAGTAATTTATACTTTAGTATAAATTTGTACTTAAAGTACAAATAATTTGTAATTTGTACTTTTACGTAAGTACTTTTTAACACCAGTACTTTTACTTGTAATTGAGTATAATTTCAGCAATGTAACGGTACTTGTAATTGAGTATAAATTTTCAGTACTTTTTCCACCACTGCTTGTTGGCAATGTATTTACAAACCTAATAATGCTAATGCTTCACACTAAAACTGTTTGTCTTTTGTTTAAACTTTTCATTGTTTTCAACTGTCTGTACTCCATGTCATACCACACAGTACTGAAATGGACATTAATGAACTCATCACCTGTCTGAGCAACCTGCTTTGAACTAAAATAGTGTAAAATAAATTTGTGAATGCTACAAAGGTGCTTTTAACATAAGCATACTTAGACATAAGGGTTGTTTTCATTTCAATCCTGTTTTCTAGAATTAAATGAAAAGTGAGCAGAAGTTTGTGACCACATTTCATGAACTACAATGTCTGTATGTGACAGAGTTAGAAGAACAGCTAAACTGTGAGTAAAGTGTGAGTTTTCAGATATGTAAACAATAAACTCTGACTGTGCAGGGAGAATTATACATTCATGTGAGATGTCTTCTGTTCACTCTAAACCACAAGTACCATATTCCAAAATATACATAAAGCATGTCACACCAGACACTTTACCATTAAAGTACTTATTATAGTGAAAGTAGGATTATGTTAGGCCTGGGAAACACCCTAGATTGATTTTAAAACTGCCAAAAGCAACAGACAAAAGCAATCAAAGGCAATATATAAGGAAAGTTTGCATTGATTTTTAACATTATAATCCTCCGAATGCACACACTAGATGGTCCTGCTAAATCGTAAGACCACAAACTTGCCAATTGTAGTAACAATTTTATAGCTGCAATTCCACAGACATTAAAGATGTCACAAAAATGTGCAAGGAGAGCATTGCAGTAGTCCAGTCTGGAGAGAACAAGAGCTTGAACAAGGAGTTGAGCTGCATGTTCCGATATGAAGGGTCTGACCTTCCTAAAGTTGTAGAGGGCGAATCTGCAGGAGCGAGCAGTTCTAGAGATGTGGTCAGAGAAGCTCAGTTGATTGTCAATCATTACTCCAAGGCTTTTGACCGTCTTGGATGGAGTAATAGTTGACCCGCCAATCTGGATTGAGAAATTGTGAAGAAGAGATGGGTTGAGTGAAAACACAAACATTTCTGTTTTAGAAATGTTGAGTTGAAGGTGATGGTACTTTATCCAACATGATATGTCCGTCAGGCAGGCTGAGATGCGAGTTGGTACCGTGGGATCATCAGGGTGGAAAGAGAAATAGAGCTGGGTGTCATCAGCATAGCAATGATAGGAAAAGCCATGTTTGTGAATGATGGATCCTAGAGACGCCATGTAGATGGAGAAGAGAAGTGGTCCAATAACTGAGCCCTGGGGCACATTAATTTTACAGCTCCATACACAATGTATTTTATTTAACTATTGTTTCTATTTTGGGGAATTTTCCATGTTACCCATACCTAGGGCTGATTACTTCCTGTTTGCCACACCTGTTCTCAATCAGCTCCCCTATATAAACCCCGGACATGTTTGGACTCATTGCGATGTCTTGTTTTGCTAGTCAAACATTTCAGAGCATAATTCCCTTGTTGATTCCCTGGTTAGTTTTTGGATTATTACCCGTTTGTGATTTTTGCCTTACCCTCATTGCTCTAGTTGCCGGTATTTGACCATTTGCCTGTTTGACCATTCTATTAATTAAAAAGCTCCATATGGATCCACACGCGCCAGAGTCTTCATCACCGAAGACATCGCCACCAAGCGATTCAGCAGCCATCCGGCAGCTTTCCACAGAGATGTCGGCCCAAGCATTACAGATCTCGATGCCCCTAAAATGGTTCAACTGAAAATAGGTGTACTTCAATTGTACGCCATCTCACCTAATCATACTATCATTCTGGGTTAGCTGCGCTCACACAAACCTGTCATTTTGTGGGGAGAGGGACAGATCATTTGATGGGGAGAAAATTGTCATAGTTGCTGTTTAAGTTAGGTAGTCCCAGTTCATGATTCCTCTACTAAAGTCACTCACTCCACAACCAGATATCTCGCCAGAGTATAGAGATCTTTACATAGTTTTTAGTAAACAGAAAGCATTACAACTGCCTCCTCATCGCGCTGTCGACTGCGCGATAGACCTAATTCCAGGAGCTTTACCTCCAAGGGCCAAATTTTTCCCCTATCTCAGCCTGAGTCAGAAGTCATGCGACAATATATTGAGGAGGAATTATCCAAGGGCTTTATTCAACCGTCCAATTCGCCAGCGTCGGCCAGCTTCTTTTTTGTTAAAAAGAAGGATGGTGGGTTAAGGCCTTGCATTAATTATAGGGGTCTTAACAAATAAGTTACAATCAAGTTTTCCCTTAATTCCCGTAGCATTAGAACAACTTCGTAAAGCCAGATTTTTACGAAACTCAATTTAAGAAGCACCTATAATCTAGTAAGAATACAGGAAGGTGCATTTTCCACATTTCCATGTGGACATTATGAATATTTGGTAATGCCTTTCGGTTTGGCCAATAGCCCATCTGTCCTTCAGTCCTTCATGAACGACATCTTTCGTTACGTTGAACAGATGGGCTATCGTCTACATAGATGACATTTTAATTTATTCAGAAACCCTCGAAGAACATATTAAACACGTCTGCTGTGTGTTAAAGCGTCTGATTGAAAACAATCTATACATTAAAGGGGAAAAATGTGAGTTCCATACTTAGAGCACAACATTTCTCGGTTATGTTATCAGTCAAGAAGGAGTCGCTATGGACGACAAAAAAGTCCGGTCTGTAACTGATTGGCCCTTGCCTAAAACAGTAAAAGAGCTCCAACATTTATTAGGTTACGCAAATTTCTACCGACAATTTATTCAGGGTTTTTGCTCAGTTGCCTCATCGAATACCGGTGTGGGTGCAATTTTGTCCCAATGACACGGCACGCCACAGAAAATGTACCCATGCGTTTTTCTCCCGCAAACTCTCTCCCGCTAAACGTAATTATTATGTTGGTAATCAAGGGTTACTAGTGATTAAATTAGCTCTAGAGAAGTGGAGACATTGGCTAGAGGGGGCTGCACAAAAGTTTATTGTGATCACAGACCACTAGAACCTAGTATACCTCAGAACTGCGAAACGCCTAAACCCCGCCAAGCCCGATGGTCCTTTTTTTTACACGGTTTGACTTATCGTCCCGGGTCAAAGAACATTAAGAAAGTCCTAGTCGCCAGTCCAGTGGGACATTCACACTGAGATTGTTAGTGCTAACGAGACAAATTCCCTCCCCACCAAGTGCCCCGAGAATCTTACTTTTGTGCCCGTACCTTTAAGAAAGCGTTTACTCATTTAGGTACATGAGAACCCAAGTTCAGGTCACCCGGGTATTTTGGCCACCATCCATCTTTTAAAGAATTGATATTGGTGGCCGAACCTCTCTAGCAACACTATCAAGTTTATTCCGAAATGCTCAGTATGTCAGGTTTCAAAGACTCCCAAGCAATTGCCCGCCGGACTCCTTCAACCCTTACCCACACCCCACCATCCCTGGTCACACATTGCCATAGACTTCATTTCAGATCTGATATGGGTAATACCAGCATACTCAACCTTAATCGACCAGATCTCCAAGTCTTGTCGCCTGGTTCCCCTTCCAAAACTGACCACTGCTTTTGAGACTGCCAAGATTCTTTGTGACTTTGTTTTTAGGTTTTATGGTTTACCGGACGATATTGTGTCTTACCGGGGTCCTCAGTTTACCTCACGGGTGTGGTCGTTGTTTTTTAAGAGCTTTGGAGTTCACATCAGGTTACCATTTGTAGTCCAGCGGCCAAACAGAACATCTCAATCAAGAGATCATCAGATTTTTATGCTCATACTGCAATTAACGCCAGGCCGACTGGAGCAGGTACCTGATATGGACAGAATAAGCACAGAACTCTCTTGTAAAACCTGCAACTGGAGTAACTCCTTTCAGGTGCGTTCTGGGCTATCAACCACCACTGTTTTCTGTTATAGCGGCGGTCGCCGCTCTGTCTCCCTCTCGCCAGACTTCCAGTAAAAAAATATTAGTTTTTAGTTCCTTTGTGCAACACTGTATGAGACTTTCTACTGTAATTGTTCTACTTTGTCATTTCCATTGCCAAACATTCTTTCTTCGTTTTAGGGGGTGTTAACACTATGAATGATAAGAGAGAATGGCACAGTCGACACCACAACCATACTGCTAAAAATACAGAGAAAGAGCAATACAAAGAAAGGGATCAATTTCAGAGCGATTTTCTTGATGTTTTAAGGTACTCTTGTTCACAGTGTTCCATATGCTGAATAATTATAGATTATTTTAATTATTATATAGAATAATTGCAGAAATATCATATTCATAGTTTATTTATTTACATTCTGTAACAACAACAGCTACACTCACAAGATTTGCACATTTGTTTTCAAAATGAAAACTGTAAAATAAATATACAATAAAATACATTAAACAAATGTTTTAAGGGGTCAGACAACTTTTTCAAATTACTTTCATTGATTGAAAAAATGCAAATGAGAACTCCTGTTGCTACAGTTAATTATACATAGATTAAAAATACTGAAACATATATATGCATATATAGCCAAATCTATCTGGTGTACCTGCTAACTGTACTTACGAATAAATGAATTGAGGCAAAATGAGGGCATAATGATAATCAACTGAAAACAACAAACTGTAACAACTGTAACAAAACCGTTAAATCTTTGCAGCAAATGAGAGAACGTACCATAATAACAAAAAAAGAAGCAATATTGTTATGGTTTACATACCAGAGCACACAGTGGTAGTGTGTCCATTACATAGTGACTGAACAACAGTTAATACAGCTGTATAACTCTGAAGTTCATTAACAGTAGTTCTATTGAAGGAACCCATCAGTGCTCAGGTAGCATCTACATATTCAACCACACACAAACACATTAGCACAAATGGAAGCAAAAGTCACAGGAACAATGTTCCAGTGTGGTGAATGTGGGGTGGGGGTAGATGGGCTGAGTTGGATCTCCCTGTCTCAGACTTTGTTGAAGTGAAACATCCGCCAAAGGAAGCAGCTGGACACAAAGAACAGAAGGAGATCTGGGAAATGAGCTTCTGATAGAGTGCTTGGACTACTGATGTTTAGACAGCTCTGAGTTCTGTGGTTTGCGCTCACTGAATCATTCAGTATGTAGCTCATATTCAGAATAGTACGCTGCCCTTTTCCCTTTGGCAGATCCATAGTTTAATGAGAATCTAATCGGCTATTCTAACCAAAAGAAAGCTTCTCTTTTTTGTCCTCTAATAAAACTCTTCTATTGGCAGATCCTTAATTGGCCAGTCCTACAGAGACCAAGAAGCCATTGGCACCCATTTCTACACAGCAGCAGCTTTCTATTGGATTAACCTTCCACAGCAAGATTCTCATTGGCTAAAGACCAGAGAACACATGTTAGGCACAACAGTCAGTGTGGTAGGTAGAGGAGGTCAAAGTAAAATCTGTAGAAAATAATAACCCGTTAAACCACAAGCACAAGAAAACAGCAACAACGCAATCCCAAAGCTGTCTCTACACTGAGCAGTTTTCATGTCTTTAATCCTTACCCTACTTCTTTAATAATCACAACAGCAACAGACTGGTTTTTGCCACTTTAGATGGAGCATAACAAATACATCGTGTCACATTTAGAACAAGCAAAACATTTACAAATATACAAAAGAAAACTACTTTTTCATCTTTTCCAGCTTCATAAAGATGCCATGTGAAATAAGAACCAATGCTACAAAGGCTACTGATTTTCAGTCTACTGTTACAGTTACAGAACCACAATAAAAGATGATCAGCACTAAGAAAGTAAATGTTTGATTCAGTGGTAAATTCTTTAGAAAATATTTCAATTTGCATTAAAACAGGTCGAGAACAATTTTAAGATATGTAAGAAGCTGTCATTGGACAACAATGTTTAAAGCGACCCCTAAAAACACTTGATGCCTCAGTAAGCTTGAATTACTGCTTCACTGGATCATTTTGCTGTCCCAAATTACACTTCCTGGTTGAGAGGAAAAAGACAAACCAGGAACATAATACTGCTACGTTACCATTTCATTGAGTTTTTAAAATAAACACAGAATTTTCATGACATTGCTGTATTGTCTAAGTGCTTAAACACATTTCCTATCAATGAATTTAAATTTGCCTTAATTCGATCCATTTAAATGTGACAATTCTTTGGAGATGACAATGAAATACAGCTGCCAGCTGACAAAATATTTTTACCTTGTATGCTTGTATGTAACAAAAACTATAAGCAAATAGTTTTTGGCTTGTGCAGCAATGTGATCATGCTGTCAAAAGTACCAAACTTAGTTATTGTCGCACATACATATACTTTCCAAATCATATGGTCTTTGAAATGTTTGATGACCTGCAAAACAGTTAATAGTAAAATAAATGATATACAAGGAGGCCTAGGTTTTGCAAACAACCTTGACAGTTTCAGCCATAGTCATATTCAACTGAAGAACGTTTTTATAAAGATGTATCAAAGTGCATTTTTCTGCCAAATTCAGGTCATAAAGACTTAGCAAAAAAATATTTTGATATCACATATAATATGCTAACATGTAGCAAATTGTAAAGTAAAGACACACTATATAAAGTAAGTGAATTCCTCCAGCAGACTCACATCGGAGGTATAGTACCATGAAATGATACCAGCATTAATAATAACCTTTCCCAACAATGTCCTATAATTAAATGTTAATAGTAAGGAACACCATAGTTGCCCTATCTACCAGGGGCCTTTTATATAAAAAAAGGTACAAGAAAGATGAATGTAAAGAATATGACTGCTCATGGATTTATGTTCAGTTTTCCATCAAAGTCCTCATGCCAGTCAGCTATAATGACCCTTTGCCAGGTTCCAAATAAACAGGGTGTGCAACAGGATTCTCACACTGCAGGGTGACGTGGCCTTGTCCCCTCAAGGAAAACATTATTGCTTGAGAGCAGGGGTTGAGTGGTGGTATTGTGACTTCCAACAGAGTTTAGCCGATGAACATAAGAACTTGACTCTTCATGGGATCGTGGTGCCACTGGCATCTTGGAGCTGAAGTTTAGGTAAATCTGGAGAAAAGAGGAACTGATCAGTTTGTATTTGGTTATGGACAACAAACAGTGTTTGTGATGCACTAAATTGTGTTCTGTTAGTGCCAAGTGCACTCAGTGGTGGTTCTACATTGAGTTGCTCCCCGGGCGAGACTCCCTCCCGGCGCCCCCCAACAACTAGAACCCCCCCCCCAAATGTGTCATAAATAAACAACTAAATGTGTCACCCCCGACGACAACTAACCCCCCCACCCCTTTCCCTCTCCGCTCGCTCAGCTTCTGTGCGGCTCCTTCAGCAGCAGGGGCGGCATAGGTATCATAGATAATAGAAAACCGCTTAGCAGCACAGCTGATTTTTTTCCCTCCAAGTTAGTGTGCCGCCCCCCACGTGTGATAAAAAAATGCCGCCCCGGGCGGCTGCCCCGTTCGCCCATGCCTAAAACCGCCACTGAGTGCACTAAAGGAATTATGGAATTCAGTAACCAGTGCAAATGTGACTGCAAATTCTGTGCTAAACACAGTATGCACAGTAAACACAGTATGCACAGTGCAATTCCCAATTTTGCAGATCAGTTCTGAGTGATAGAGAGTGCTGTAAATAACTGCAGTCTGGCATAGTTTGTGGGAATAGTGCAATGTTAATTGTGCCTGGTTAACGTTTGTGATTTTAAATAGCCTAATTTACATAGGTGTGTTTGCCAGATGTGACTTTATTTGAATTTAAATACTTAGAGAAGTGTTATTTAAAGTGCATGAAGTGCCTGGTTAAACCGGATTGTGTGTGCTTGGTAAATAAGATGCAGGTTATTGCATTTACAAGTTGTGCAAAACATGCAACTACTGCAACATGGCAAGTGAATTTGCCATCAAAGTAAAAAGTTAAACAACAAAACACAAACATGTTTGGTGGTGTCTGAGATCTGCTGTTCAATCTTCTCCACTATCTTGCTAAATGAAGGTCTCTTAAATGGGTCAGCATCCCAGCAGGAGTGCATGATCTCATACCTGAAACAGCAATACAGCAGTCCTGGTTTTATTGGGAACATAAATACCATAACAAAGCCGTAACACACCACCATGATCTTGTTCAGCTGTCATTTCTTTGTCATTACTTATGTTTTTCTGTTTAAAGATACTTTAATTGTCATGTAATGTCAAAACAAGCTGTAATTACTGGCATGCATAAATTCAGACTGACATTTGACTCGGTGAAAATTCAGGTGACTCCATGCGGTATCCATCCTTGATCATCTTGTAGAATTTAGAATCCACTGGCATGCCTGGGTAGGGACTACTCCCTATAAAGCAAATTATCAATTTAGACAAGTATATCAGAGAGACATCCAAGATAAACATAAATTATGAGATTATCTTAACATACCAAGAGAGAAGATCTCCCATAACAGGATGCCATAAGACCAGACATCACTCTCAAAGGTGTACACACACTCAAAGATGCTTTCAGGAGACATCCACTTTACCGGAAGACGTGCCTACACAGAGAACATCTCATTACAAACATTACAACACAGAAAGATGCAGTTTGAGTATTCAGTCTGTGTAACTACCATAGATATAAAACATATACATCCTTATATTTACAATCAAAATTCTAATTATCTACACTAAATTTATAAATCTAATAAACATACATAATTTTATGTAAAACCTGACTGGCCAAGCAACTTATTACATAAATATGCAAAAAGAAAGACTCAATGACAAGCAATGCTGTAGACAAAGTTTATAATTTCTGTTTGTTGCTTTAAGCTAGGTTTTATGCAAATAGAGCTCCAATGTGTAGCTCCAGTCAGCATTACCAACGTCAGAATTCTGCTTTATGCAAATTCTGGAAAATTGTCTTGACTGCAAAAATTACCTGAAGCTCATGTTGCATCAACGCCTTGCCAGTTAATGGCATTCAAGTCATCAATGTCAAAAATGCCTCATCATGCACACGATGGTATATAAAACTGATCCTTCATTTTGTATAACGAGCACTATGCAAGGAACTTCTGCCCAATAGCATATCACACACGTATCTTAATACATGTAATATAAGAAAAAGGTTTAACACAAATGTATGTGGCTGACAGATTGTGGCTGTGGCTGACAGATTAGTTGCCAGATCAGTTGCAAAACAAGGGATTGATTATAAAGAATTTTCAACATGGATTATGCACACTTGTATTTTACAGCTTTTCTTGATATACTTAAGTCCTGGTTTCAAAAATGTCAAGCTAGAAAAATCACATATGAAAAGTTGGGGCTGGGCCGCATATTCACATAATCCTTTCATTACTCATAAAATTATAAAAAAAACATTTATCATTAAAATTACCATATGATGTCATACAAAACCGAGTGAGAGTCTTACTTTAAAAGATTAAAATTATTGAAAAGATTACGATAAAGGTTAAAAATTTCTAAACGTATCACTAAATATCAATTATCTTGGTAAAAAGCAAGAATTTAATATGAAACTTTTTTCATACTTACATTGCCCTTGACAACATAGTTTGAGTCAGTTGTGATGTCCCGCGCCAGTCCAAAGTCACAAATCTTGGCCACTCGGCCTTGAGTGAGCAGAATGTTTCTTGCTGCCAGGTCTCTGTGAATACACTGCACAAACACACACACCATAAACCCACATAAAAATACAGCTTCACATACACAGATTTATGCACGGCCTTGCCTTAATTATTTTAAAGACAAAACTGTCAAATAAGCATTTACAATAATGGTGACAATATTCAAAACATTAGCAAAAAAGGTGTTGAACATACCTATTTCTAAGTCAGCACAGAGGTGGTCAAATTAATTTACTCAGAGTTAGAATACAAGTTAGGCTGAGAAATGTTATGTTTCTCTGAATATGTGCAAGTGCTTAACATGGATTAGTTTGTGCGTAACTGGACCCTTGACTGGACAGGGTAATGGAATGTAAGCCTGTGGTTTTATATAGGAAAAGGAAGAAGATTCACAGTATGAAATTACTGTAAAAAAATATAGAACAAAGTATTCATCAAAAAGACTGCATGCAAAGAGAAGAGATGAGACAAGATGAGAGTTACATTTTTGGATGCCAGAAAATCCATTCCTTTGGCTACTTGATAGGAGAAGCTTAGAAGATCCTCAGTATCCAGAGTTAAGCCATCTTCTTGCAGAATATCACTGAGTGTTTCAGAATCACTGTAGGAATCACCTATGGGGGAAGATGTTCCAATTTTACAAAATCTTTTGACAAGAGCAAAGAAGAGACTTGACCATTATCTTACCTTTATTAAGCGATCTTCTGTTTTCTGAAGACAGAATTTCCTTTACAGAAGGCTTCATGGTCATGTACCCATTTCTGCTCTCACTGCAAGCAAACATAAACTTTCCTTAGTGGACAGCATTTTGCTGCATGTAACTTGTTTTGGAAAAAATAATTATATAGTATATATCTCCCAAATACACTGATCAATGATTTACCTTGGTTCTGATTGCAGCATGACATTTCTATAGTAAGAGTCTTCTCCCAGTGTACAGAAGTAGAACGATTCCCTTCTTCTGCGCAGGAAGTTCAACAGGTCACCAAAACAGCAGTACTCTGTTATAACTAGAGTTGGACCTGTAAAGCAAATAGTCTTAAAATTATGAAGAACACACTAACAGGAAAAACATATACTGTATAAATACATAGCCTTTTTCTCACCTCCGATAGTGCAGGCTCCGAGCAGATTCACAATGTTAATGTGGTTGCCAAGATAACTGAGAACCTTCAGCTCTGACATCAAAGCCTCTTTTTCAGTGGCATGGGCACTTGCTGTGGGCAAAAACATCAAATTTAAAAATGTTCTGAAAAGAATCAATTACAAACTACATCCTAATTTAATAAAAACACATTTGTATTACAAAGTCAACCTCAAAAGCTAAAAGAAAATGTTACTGGAAATGTTTTATGCTCATTTAAAACACCATGCGGGTTTGTGTATTCTCAGGCGTGTCATTAAGCATTGCTGTGTTTATTTAAATAAGCATACTGGTTAAACATGTCTTCTGTCTCTGATATTGTTACTGTGCTACTCAAATTACTCATGTTCTCACTCACGTTTTAACATCTTCACAGCTACAGTCATCACCGTGTCTGCTTTAGACATTCCATAAGCAGTGGCTTCCACCACCTTTCCAAATGCTCCAGATCCAAGAGTTTTTCCTGGGTTCAAAGAGGAACCATTTAGAAACCATTCCAATAGACAGGTTTTCAGACAATTGTTTTAATAAAAAAAAAATGATCCAAAATCAGCAGTCTGTGGGAACATCAATAAATTTTGTTTTTCGAGTCAATGGGGTGTGGCTTGTGCGGAAGCCGGATATGCTAGATCCTGTTAGATCCTGTTTGTTGACGGATACTGCCATTCATGCATAAATATTCAAGTTCATTACAAACAAAAGGTTCAAACAAATGAAATGTAGTACTGTAAACAAGGCAAACACATTAACTATGTTTTAATGTACAAGGGCTACAAGTTCAAGACTCAGGGACCTCACTCACCAAATCGCAGCTTATCTCTGGGAAACTCCCATTGGTGGTCATAGGGAAGCTGAGTGGGGTCAATGTACACATAGTTGTTTCCATGGATACCCTCGATAACTTTCCACTGTATTTGATATTTGGGTTTCTGTGGAAGACAGGCACAATAGACCGTTGAAGTTAAAAAGAGAGAAAGCTGAAGAGATAAATGAAAAGAGCAACAATATCAAACAAGCATAAACAATTTTTTACAGTTTCTTAAATAGTGGTAAATAGGCTAGTTGTCTTTTGTAAGACTTGTATTGAAGTGCTCTCATAGTCAAAAGTAAACAGAGATCACTCATAAAGTCTTAGATTTTCATTTTACACTGGTAAATAGATGTAATTATTCAAACATACATTTGAACAGTACCATTTATTTCATTTTTCCATGAGATCATAGACCTTTTTCTTTTAGAATCTGTGTTTGCAAACTACCAGAGGTGTGCATGTGTGTATCTTCACTGCTGCGTGATAAAACATCAGGTCTTATGACTAAGTAAACAATTTCCTTAAGTGTGTATTGTTTTAGAGTTCCCCTAAAGGGTGGGAGGGCTGCCAGGTGTGACAGGTAAACTGCCTGAAGTATGAGACCTGATCAAGTAACCAAAAACAAGTTGTGTTGGAATAACAACATAAGACAAAATATAGTATTATTTATTTTTGATAAAACAGGTGGAAGATTAAAACACATCCTAGTTAGATTGTGGATTAATTTCGCAATGACACAACATGTTCATGTGTTGTGGGATGCAAGATATGAAATAAATGCTATGTTACCTGCATGTACTTGTAGGACAGAACAATAAGGATGAGAACAAGGATAACTGCCGCGGCAACAAATCCGATGAGTAAAGGTGTGAAGAGCTTGTGAGGAACAGTGCTCTCTGTGAAGATTAAAATAACATATAAAGTACCTACCACAGGGAGCTAAATAAAGGTGCAAGAAATCTAGATTAACATTTTCAAGCTTTGTTACTGTATATGCCCTCACAGCCACATCAGTAGGGCTCAAGTACTCTTTTATCAACATAAAAGAATTCAAGAAAGGTATTTTGTTAATTATGTTATTTAAAATATCTTTTGCCTGCCCTACTATTTTAAATAATTTTTTTATTATCCTCTAGAACCTGCTTAAGTACCTTCTGTGTAACACAACTCTGGTACAGGAATCAACAGGTAACAATATACATGGCTCAATGTATATACTACAGAAACCTACAGTTGATCTGATGCTAACCTTGTAACTTGAGCAAGAGTGGCAATGAAAATAGAAAAGATTACTGTATTAGTACAAAAACACAGTAGTTACCCTGCTGAATTAGCTGCTAAACAATACTTTAACAACAAAAGAACTATCACATAATAAATAAGGTGGGGTTATGTCATAATTACAAGCCATAATTGCATGTAATGAGGTGTGAATTATCCTTGCTATTAAATGATGGTAAAGCTCTTTCAAAACTGTAACTGTGTTTTGAAATTGTTACGGTGTGTATATGTGTTCATACGTGTTGTGTGATTGTTTTTATACACTGTTCTGAGCGGTGTAGTAAAGCTCTTAAGCTATAAGAAGCTTTCTCTCCATTTCAAATCAAAGAATGCAGACTCGGCAGGAAGTAATCCCCTGTAAACCTGCCACTGGCTTTCACAGTCTCCCAGTTCTCCCTCCCTTTGTTTATCTTCTGTATCTATCACCCCATTGCATTCAAAATATAACACCAAGTTCTACCACAAAACACACAGTTTAACATTAACAGACATTTTCTGCCTCTAGTTCTGCTGAGGTCTCATAGCTTGAGCAGCCTGGGGCTTGATGTCCCACTGGTTTTCTTGGCCCTGTTGCAGCCAGAGCCTTCAGAGTCTAAACAAGTTCCACTATAACCTAACAGGCTTTCCTGAAGCAGAGGGGTTCAGTGCAGGTTTATACCTTTAAATCTCCAACCCAACTCCTAAAGGACTCCTGAAAAAGGTCAATGTTTGACTGCAGTTTTTAACTTCCGGCCAATTTAGTTGTGTGAAATATAAAAACAGGTATGTAGTTAGCAACTTTCACAAAAACTAAAAATAATATATACCTCAGAAACAAACAAAACTTGTTGTGACTGACCTTTTGTTAGCCATTTTGTCCTATCAAAATTACCAACATTAACCAGTGGACAAAAAACACAACCTGGAAGACAGCAGTTGAACAGAGGCCAGCTAATCACTAGCTGTTACCATCCAACATGCCGTCCCCTTTGCCAGCCAGAAGGTGGAAGGCTGAGGACCCTTTATCACAATTGCACTCTTCTTTGTGCTCTTCTTTTCACTGGGTGCTTTGTCTTGCTCTGCTATTGGATTCTGTCCCTACTTTATGCTCTTCTTCTTTATTTGAGCTCTAGGCATAACCTCCAGCCCTCTCATTTCTCATCTTTCTTTCTCTATCTTCTATTCTTTATCTGTAGAGTAATATTCTTCATATACACTGTTAAAAGTTAATTGTATATGTAATGTACAATTATATGCATCTTCATTGTAACCATTTCATGTATAACTTCAGGCAGTAATGTTAATACATCTTTTCGCCTATAAATTCTGTGCCAACATGTTTTGATTCATTGTTAACCCTCTGGGGTCGACAATCCCGCCGGCGCCTTTTCAGGCATGTTTTCATGATAACGCGGAAAAGAACGTAAAATGCTCCGTCATTTTTGAACGTACAGATACAACCAATACATCATTCGAATCTGTAAAGGGTCTATTTGTATTTGTATACACTCATAATAACAATAAAGCTCTGTGCTTTAATAAAAAGAAGAAAACAGACAGGGTGCGCACTCTGCCTTCGCTGTCTCTGTCATCTCTTTTCACAGACACATAAATAAAACAACCTAAATCTCAGTGAATACG
>JAZGTJ010007129.1:0-23486 GCA_036877575.1 Botia almorhae
ACTATTTATACTTATATTGGAAGTTATTGTTTTCAATGGATTCGTTTGATCGTTTGAATTTTGAACTGACAGATTGAGAGAAATGTAAAAATACACAGAATAGGGGCAGATCTTTGAGGATAAAAACAGTGTAGATGTTTTGCTTTGGTTTACTAATGAAAGACATTTCATTGGTATATTTTTACTGATGTATGTTTCTTTTTAAAGGAGGTTTCTGCTACCAGAGTATCTGCCTTACGCAGGTCTTTTCCATGAGAGAGGCCAGTCAGGACTGGCCACCCACTCCTCTATTAACAGAGTATTAGCAGGTACAAACAGTTTCCTTTTTTAACATGTCTGTTATGTCAGAAACGCTGTATATCACAGCTATGAATTAAAAACAAACTGAAGAACATTTCATATTATGTTTCATGAGATTTGATATGTGCCTACCCATAATGCTTTGTTGCAGGTGCGTCTATTGGTGATGGGCAGTCAGCTGTGGCCAGTAACATCGCCAACACCACATACAGGCTGCAGTGGTGGGATTTTACCAAGTTTGACCTTCCAGAGATAAGCAATGGTACATGCTTCCAAATACTATTGATCTTTAGGTATATACATGTATTTTGTGTGACTAGATCTAGATGACCTTGATATCGTGTTCAATCGCCTAAAACATTTGGCTGTATTTCCTGTTTGACAGGAAGTTAACATTGGAGTCTTTACTATAGACAGTTGTAATTTTACTACCAAATTTTAATGGCCATTATAACACTATGGTTGGTTTGTGTTTCTCTTTCCTGTTTATTTCAGCTTCGGTGAACGTGCTGGTTCCTCACTGTAAGATCTACAACGATGCCAGCTGTGATATTTCTGCAGATGGGCAGCTGTTGGCCGTCTTCATTCCCAGCAGCCAACGGGGTTTTGCTGACGAGGGCAATCTGGCCGTTTACTCCCTGGCGCCTCATAACCTGGGCGAGATGCTCTACACAAAGAGATTCGGTCAGTGTTAAACAACACAGCATACAAATACAAAACATGCGTTTCTCAACCAGTGGGCCTCAGCAAGAGGTCCTCAGGATGATTTAGAGTTATTTTACATTCTATTAAATATAAAATATATATTTTGTGTTAAGTTTAAGTTTTGTTATGTCTTTCTGGTTATGCCAAGCTGTAGAATATTTTATTGGGTAGAAATTGTGAGTAGGTGGCCATTAAAAATATGGTTCTAGACAGCGTCTAAGGCTTGTAGGTCAAATTTATGTTTTTACTCATTTTTAGGACCGAACGCAATCTCGGTGAGTCTTTCACCCATGGGTTGCTATGTGATGGTGGGACTGGCCTCTCGGAGGATCCTGCTTCATCCCACCACTGACCACATGGTGGCGCAAGTTTTCCGTCTGCAGCAGCCACATGGAGGCGAGACGTCCATTAGAGTAAGCAAATGCCTTAACATGGCACTAAAAAAACTGTAGAGGAATATTAAGGTATTCTTCTATCTGCAATAGAATGAAAATATTAAGTTGTTTACAGTATAATCCCCAATTGTGAGGGACATTTTGAGTGATCATTGAAGACAATAGCATAAGGTTGCTTGTTCCAACATGGACGTGTTTGATTGCCTCTTTTCTCTGCATCTTGCAGATGATGTTCAATGTGGTCTACCCCATGGCACCGGACCAGAGGAGACATGTCAGTATTAACTCAGCCAGATGGCTTCCAGAACCAGGCATGGGATTAGCCTACGGGACCAACAAGGGAGATCTGGTCATCTGCAGGCCAGTGTGAGTGACCCATTTCAGACACCCAGCTGGGCATCTGGCCTACATGAATGTCTGAGGAATTTTAGAGTATGCTTTTCTAAAACCTTCTCTCATCATTTATTCACCCTCGCCTGTGTCGTAACTAGCCGCCGTATGTGTCACAAGACACACAAGAACCAATGAGATTATGACGTGGAGCCAGCGTGCTGCCATGTTGGGGTACTCATTCCTACAGATATATTTACATTACAAACGTGCTGTATTATCATTACATGCTTAAAATATTAATAGGTTTCTTTCACAAATGCATTGTTTAGCTTCAGAAGACATTTATTAACAAGCTGGAGTCGTTTGGATTACCATTATAATGAATGGAGGAAAAGCTGAGAAATATATAAATTTTTATATATGTTTCATATATTTGTTCAGCTGAAGGAATGATTTAAAGTCATATAAACTTAAAATGGCATGAGGGTGAGTAAATTCTGAGGGAATTTTTTATTTTGGGGTGACCTATTAAGTGTTTTGGTCAGAGACACAATGGTGAATAATAAGTGCGATTCAAATCCCAAAACCTTTCAGTTAACAAATTAAAAATTAAAAAGTGAATTAAAATGTATTTAGAAATGCACATTAAGACAAAAGGACTGATTTGGGTGTTGTACATTTATATATCACAGTTGAGAGACCTTGGGGACTGTTTGAGCTGTTAATAAGGTTGGCTGTCCAGAGGGGATGTGCCTGGTTGTTGCCAGAGTGGGTCCGGATAAATTACCAGCTCAATCTGCCACACCACCCGTGACTTAAAAACAAGTGCCACACGGTAGCAATAGAAATTACTGATTAAATGTGACCAATAAAAGCCACAATTTTACAACCAGTCATTCTGATAAACACGCACGAGTCTGTGTTAATATTGAGTGATATAAACGTGTCAAACAGGGTTAGTGCTAATTCATTACCAGTTTGTCATCAGTGAATTTCCAACTATTGAACAGGCAAATGATTGTGTTTCTGATTGGGAATTTATATATATATATATATATATATATAGCCAACAAATGTAAATATTTGCTTTCATTTTCCTATGTAATAAAGTCTATAATTTTACATGTACTTTATTACCAATTTTGAATGCCTAGTTACTTTTCACCCACCCTGTGTGTGTGTGTGTGTGTGTATGTACATATATATGTATATGTATATATACACACACACACATACACATAAGGGCTTCTAATAAACAACTGTGTTACCTGTCATGTTAAGTCTTGGACAGACCCTTTCATTAGATTACTGTCTTCATTAGTGGCAGGAAACTGGGGTCTTCCCCTGCAAGACACAAAGCAATCATTGGTTTTTAATGACATTATCTCTGTTCGCCATGACTTCTGTTGCTCATCGCTTTCAAAGAATTCTCACCCAGGCTGATGGGTTTATAATAGGATCACAGCCCACGCCATCCGACAGCATCGCTTTTTTCCCCCAAAGCTTCTTTGGAATTCAGTTGTCCAGTAGTTGTTTAGTAGCCCTTAACTAGGGTCTAAAATCTGCTTTTCATTCACAGTGATTTCCGCAGCGATGGGGACAGTTCATCTGATCCAAGTCCAGATTCTTTGTTCACTGTTAACAGCAGCAGCAGCAGCAGTAGTCGAACCCGTGGAGTGGAACGCCCAGGGTCAGAAACTAGATTTGACTTCATAACAAACCATAGTGTTGTATCATAATATAGCATTTTAGTATTGATCGATCCAAATATGCTTATCTACACTCGCAGGACGAGCAGGTCCGGTTGGCGATTTGACCGGGACATGGGCCTGATGAACGCGATTGGTCTGCAGCCACGTCAGCCCGCCCCTTCTGTGACCTCACAGGGAACGCAGACACCGGTGGTGCGACTGCAGAACGCAGAGACGCAGACGGAAAGAGATCTTCCTTCCACCAGCGCCTTCCAGAACGCACACACATCCCGACACAGTAAGACACACACATTCCAACCACCCTAACCGTATAAACCTAAATACTATATACATAGTATCTAATCTATCTATCTGTGTGTATATATATGTGTGTGTGTGTGTGTGCGTGTATTGCACACACTTAAGGTTGCTGTTAAAGGCCCCAGTGATTCTTACTGTGCTAATCTATAACCCACCTGTTTATTTTTCTGTAACCGTCTTAAGTTATATTGATTATATGAATGTGTTGCTTTCAGTGGTTCAGACCGCCAGCACCAGCACAGAGAGACACACACACGCGGAGACGACACACACACTTTCACACACAGCCGTTCAAGCAACCGTCTCAGAGGCATCGCTGAACCGACCCAACTTACCCACATATCACGGTAACTGCTTCGTTTCTCACTCTGCTCATCTGAAGGGGTAATAGGCTGGGATTGATTGAAGTAACCCATCTGAGATCTGTGTTGTGTCCTGCTGAGGACTTTAGACAGATATTACTGTCTCAGGTGCTTTGTTACTGGCTGTTAGCTGGTCTAATTGAATCTGAGCTTTAGTTCTCTTCATATAATGGGTCCCCGTGTGCACATGATGGAGCTAATGGGTGATATTCTAAGATGTTATTGTTTGTTTATTTTACTGCCGCTTGATAAGAAAACATCATTATTATTGCTCAAACTTAGGGTTGGGGATTTGAACAAACCAAAACTATTACTTGTTACTTATTAATAATATAAATTATTATTATATTAGTAGTGTTGTTATTACTACTAATTATGGCCATAGTTTGGTTTTGGTCTTTAAAAGTTTTAGGACAGTGCAATTCAAATAGGGTAATGATGAAAAGGGCCAGAAAATGTACATGGATTTACTTTGAACGGGTTTCAGACAAATCTTTAGATCTTGAGTCTTAAGTTACAAAGGTTGTGCTCCTGTTACTTGGGCCGGTGTTTGATAACTCTCATTTTTATCTTTAGGAGAATCAGCAGCCGAGTCTGGCCCAGGAGAGGATGCGCTTTCTCGGATCCGCCGCCTAATGGCGGAGGGTGGAATGACGGCCGTGGTCCAGCGGGAACGCAGCACTACCATGGCCTCAATGGGCGGCTTCGGGAACAATATTGTGGTCAGCCATCGGATTCACCGCGGCTCACAGACTTCGGTGAGGGCGACTCAGGCGGGAAACCCGTCCTCAGAAATGCCCACCGGGCGTGGTATCTCCTCTGCAGGTCTTTTACACACTGATCCCTTGGTAGACTCTCTAGAAGCTCCTGGTCCATCAGGGTCTCACGTTTCTGCACTTCTGCCACAGTTTACAGCTCGCTCTGAGGTCACAGGGGCATCACCGGCGGTCGAGGCAGAATTGTTTGTGCGCCGTCAAAATGATGACTCTCAACACCTTTCATCACCTAGCTATTTAAACTTGTCCAACCATAGCAACAATAACAACAATGACCATAGCAACAGCTACAGTGAAAGCAGGAGCCGAGATTACCCTGATGACGTGTATGGAAGATAGTCCTACATCTGACGAACATCAGTAGAGTCTGCGTGGTGCCGGGTGCATTTTGTGGTGTGCTGTCAGCGTACGCCTTTGTTACAATGACAGAACTGACAAAAATTTTGGGACAGAACCACTTAACTTCCTGCCGCTGTTCTAACTCCTCCCACTTTGGCCTTATTTGGGAAAGAATGAGTGCCAAGTTTTAAATGTCGTCTCCTTGGAGACGTCATGCTCACCCTCTCTGTCAAAATGAACTCCAACTCTGTCTTTGGGGAAGAATCATTATTGCACTTGCAAAGTTATAATTTTCCTTCCTTTCAAGGTTGAGTGTCGGATATTTCATCATTCCACGGGTGCCAAGAAAGAGCACCATACTTGAATTACTCCCTGACCATGGGATTAACACAGTTGCAGTTAAACACCCTTTTAAGCTCCAGAAATAACATCGGCCAATCGAAGTGCCAGTTGAGGTTGAGGGGGGGGTGTCCCCGCTGATCCTCTGTGGCAGCCAGAGCCCGTGGGGGCAGATTTTTTTCGTTTTTGTTTTTTAGTCTGGTTTTAGAAAGACAGTAAATCTGTACAGACTTTCCTCACAGGTTAACACTAACTCTCGGCAACTTTCTCCGCATCTTGTATTAATTGTCGTGTTTAAATCAAGTCATGCTGAACGTATTTGGTTATTTGTGTTGCATAATGTGACTTCCACTATACAGTGTTTCAGTCGTACGGTTGATCAGTGTCGAGAAAAATGTCTGCTTCAAAGCTGACAGACTGAAATTACGTCTGTGTGCGTGCGTCCCCTTAAACCTCCAAATTGCAAATTTTATAATGGTTTTCAATTTGCATTTATCTGTAGTTTGAATATTTTATTGAAAGCATGTTGTCTCTAATTGTTGAGTGGTTTGAAAACCTTCACTGTGGTTCACATCTGTCATATTGCATGTGTGTCCAAAACCAGAGCTTTTATATAAAGAGATGTGGCTGAATGTGGAGGGCGGAGCTTAAGCAAATTTTAGCATGTAGGCTGTAGAACACACATGCATCCCAACAAGTGTAGTTGTGATATGCTGAACGGTTTTTATTTAGTGCTTTAATACCTTTATGACCAATTACCATTAACTGTGTGTTGTACGCGTAAAGTTTATATCAGCTTTTGCAATCTGATCTGACCATTTGAGCAAAAGTGCATCTTTATAATCGTACAGACTTTATCCCTGATAAAGAGAATTGAAAACCGTAACATAAGGCCATCCAAAATTTGTGCCAGTTCTTTTTGTTGTGTAACATTTTAAAGAACATTTTAGCGGCTGTTTTTTTTATTCATCTTTAAAGTCTGTTTCCCGGGCTGATTGGCTGATGGAGGCATTCAGTTCCACCAATCAGTGCAGGCCCCTAACTTTGCGTAAAAAATGGCAAGTGATTGCACTAAAATACATTCTTCTCTTTCCAAACTGCACCAAGAATTATTTTACATCCAGATATACGAGTAGTCACACTTGAATAATCTATAATAGAGAACTTCTTTCAGAAGGGCATTGTGGGGACTGCTGGCACTATATGCGCATACCGCAGGTCTATAAAACGCACACTGCTGAGTCGATGATCATACTGTCTTTTACTACACGTTTATGTGTGCATGTGTGTGTCCGCCTACAGAGTTTTATTATAATTAAATGTAGCATTGTACGTGTAGCGAGGATCAAGAAAAAACTTGAAATCATACTTTGCGGTGTTTTTAAAGACACTTGCCTTTTAAGCTTCATTGTGCTTGTTTAGATTCTCGCCTTCGATTGGCCAACTCTGATGAATTGTTTTAGCATATGTATGATGTAACGAGCATTAACAGGCCTTCAGTTGACAAGCATTTATAAACAATTATCTCCCTCTGCTTTTATTTGTGTCTAAGATTAAATTTTATTAGTTGTCTGAAAAATTCCTTCGTTATTTTAGCTGCTCGGCTTGAATTTGTTACATTTTGTATAAAAGAAAAAAGTCCCCTGATAGAATGGTTCGTCTGTGACCCTTTTGAAGGTTTTTGAATATAAGATGAAAGTCAGAAACTGCGGCCCTTTGTTTTTTCCCCATGTGTTCAGTAGCTTAGTGAATATTTCTCCACAGGGCCAGAATAGTAATTCATCCGAACACACGTTTAATTACAACTGTAAATTCTCCACAAGCCTTTTGAATGTGGAGTGTTATTGGTGAAACATGTCAGAGTGTTGGTGCTTTTTTCTTTGGGTATTTATTTTATGCTTTGTGAGACGATCAATGCAATCCTGATTCTAAAACATGCCTTTTTATTCTAACATACTCCACCTGATAACACGGCAAAACAATAACCCGTCAGCCTGAAGAAACGCCGGCTGACAGCAACTGAAGGCGGGAGGTTTTCCAAATTTCATTAATTGTGTTCTTGTTGGTTGTGTGCTTTTAGTTCATGCTGTCACTGCTGGATCAGTACTTAACAGAAGTCATAATGATGGAAAAGACTAGAATTTAACTTCTCTCCCGCAGGAGGGATGTTCTGTATTTACTTACAATAAATGTGTAGTTGCTTCTTTATTTAGTGAAAATGAGGATTGGGTGTTGTAAAAGAGTTTTGTGGGACACCAAAGATCCTGTGGTAATGATGATTATGAGAGTTTTAATAAAATGGGAATATGGAAATTACTACATTTGTTCTTGGTTTATTTCTTCACTTTTTAGCATAAGGTTTAAATGAACATTTAAGCACATTTTGCAGCCAAAGCCTAAATAAATGAATTACATTTTATTATTATTAATTATAATTTATAATTATAATTTATTATTATATTAGTAATTATAAATTGTAGTATTTTTTGCATTGCCTTTATGCTAATTTAAATAAGATTACAATTATATTATGAGAATATACTAAGAATCACCAACCTTGTGCCTATTTCTATCATTTGAATATTATTCTAATATTGAAAAAACAAACAGAGAGCAATGCATTAAATCCTACACAGCAATTACACAAGGCAGATAATTAGATTTTGTGTGTTAGGTTACGTATGTTTCCTCTTCAAATGACAGGATCTGCATTAGACTACATGCTTTTTAAAGATGATACGAAGAATTCAACAGTAATACAATTGTTCCACATTTTTTGACCATCTTCCTCTGGTAAATATAATAGATGCTGTTGTAAGAGGTCTGATGACAGGTTACAGATATTATAAGGATGGGCGGTGCTGTTTAAGGAATTTAAAGGGATTCTCGACTGTGTCCTTATTCAGACTGTTGGAGATCATGAAGAGGGCTGTTTCTGCTTTTTACACCAGGGACTTTAAATGGCTTGTCTTTAATGGTAAGATAATGCTAATGGGACAATGTTAGTGTCATTTAATGTTCTAGTCTAGAATTGTTTTGAGTTATGAACAGTGCTTGAAGTGGGCCGGAATGGAGTGCACTTCTATATTTTAATCTTTAACGTACCTTCACTTTTTCTAGCATACCGCCACTTCTCACATATTGCAGTACTTTGCAATTCATAGAGTCAAAAGCCAGGAACTCGGCTACGTGCCTTAAGCCACTGACACATTACACGCTGCTGCGTCCCATTGGTGCGGTATTTTTGTAGTGCTTTTGTATTTCTGTTGCAATATATTGCTTTTACTCAGTTATCTAATTGTGCAGCAACAGGAAGTCTGTTTGTTTAAATAAATTATTAAAACCATTCTGATCTAAAGTATAGACTAAATGTTACTGTATGTTCTGCAAAAAAACTCAGAAAAAAATAGATATACTAGAGGGTTTATTTTGAATATTTCATAGGCTGCTTGCATTTATCAATATGCAAACTGGTAAATTCTGAAGCTAAAGTTTGCTATCTTATAAACAAATTTAAACATTTAATGCATGACTTTGTACAATGTAAGCTTGACTACGGGTCCCATGAATTGCACACACTTCTGCTTTTTGTATTAAACCACTATTACAAAAATACAGCATTAAAAACCAACTTCAAACTTAACAACCGCTATTGTGTGTTGTCAGGTTAGCTAGTCTGGTGTTATCAAATCAAATATTGGCAAAGTGTTCCTTAAATAAATGTATTGTACCAGCAGTATCTCAGTAAGTATTTTATTTAATTTCGAAAGTGATAATGATTTGCACGACAGATGGCGTGCGTGAGAGTGCGTGGCACTTCTTTGATTCCACTTCAAGCACTGGGTATGAGCCAAAACGTGTTCATTTTAATAACTTTAATTTACAAGTATGTCTAAGTTATCATATATTAGCAATTAACAAATTACGAGTTTGTACACATTTTCCAATAGGACGTTCAAAAAATTCATTAAAAGTTACTTTTTGATCTTCACAGCTTCTTTAAACATGCTCAACAGCAGCATTTATAATCTGTCCACTGAAGAGTCACATACGATGTCCGGGAGGTCGCGTTATGCTTACAGGACTGTAGAAGTTACACTCATCATATTTATAACCGGCTTCATCAGTATACTAACAGTGCTGGGTAACGTTCTGGTACTCCTGTCAATCAAAGTCAACCGTAATCTTAGAACCATCAACAACTACTTCCTCTTTAGTCTGGCTTGTGCTGATCTCATTGTCGGTATGTTTTCTATGAATCTCTATACCCTGTATGTTGTTAAGGGGTACTGGCCGTTGGGGCCACAGATGTGCGACTTGTGGTTGGTTGTGGATTATGTTGTAAGCAACGCCTCTGTGATGAATCTCCTTGTGATCTGTTTTGACCGATACTTCTGTGTGACTCGGCCTCTGAGTTACCCAGCCAGGCGTACCGGAGGGTGGGCGGGAGTCATGATTGCCACCGCCTGGTTGCTGTCTCTGCTTCTCTGGGCTCCAGCCATCCTTCTTTGGCAGACTGGGCGGGATGGTCGTAAGGTTCCAGAAGACCAGTGCTACATCCTGCTCCTTGCCAACCCCGCTGTAACCCTGGCAACCACCATCCCTGCGTTCTATATTCCTGTTATAATAATGACTGTACTGTACACTTGCATATCCCTGGCCAGTCAGAGGAGAGTTTGTAAGGTAAAGCTTGAATCTGAAAACTTTCTTAATCCTACGAGAAATGAAGGAGCTTTGACGAACATAAACCCTGACATAGTGAATGACATTAAACTGGGTCAGACATGCTCATTCAAAGGTGATTCTAACCTCATCGGAAAGGACAAGGTCAGCAGGCTTCCATCTGTAGAGACCTGCAAAGTGGACAATTCCATAGATTCAAGCCCTGAAGCCTCTGTGGAAGATCAAGGAATATATACAGAAACATCACAAACGAAGACCACGACAGATTGTGCAAAGGTTAGTAGGACAATACTTTACTCTAGCGATACTGTTTTTAAAAACCGTACATGTGGACAGATTCAACGAACAGCATCGACCGTTCTTCAGAAGTCTCCAGACGTCTCCAAGTTGACCAAACGGAAAGCTTCAAGAGAGAGGAAAGTGACGAGGACCATTCTTGCCATTCTCCTGGCCTTCATCTTCACCTGGATGCCTTATAGCATCATGGTTCTCATTAGTACCTTCTGCCACTGGTGCGTTCCAGAGGTTCTGTGGATTGTGGGATATTTTCTGTGCTACATCAATAGCATGATTAATCCAGTGTGTTACGCTCTCTGCAATGGCACCTTCAAAAGAACATTCAAACGATTGTTGACGTGCCAATGCAAAAATCTGAGGTTGAAATGAATAGCACTTCATAGGAAGTAAACAGAATAATCTATTAAACAATTTATGACAAATAAATTAAGAACTTGATTTGCTGAACATTTTGGAACCATGACGTTGTTTTACTTGTCAAAAATGATTTGATGTTTGTGACAAATGTATGTGACAAATATTTGATTGTATTTGACAACGCAGTTATTTTTTGATAGTCATTTAATCATTGTAGAACTGCAGAACTGCTTTTTGCACAAGTTAAAACTCATCTTTAAAAAAGCACCAGAAAATTATATTGAAAATACACTTTTTTCATTTATTCACAACGTGTAGAATTAGTGTTGTAAATTTGATTGTACATCCATTACAAATCTAAAAACACATTTATAAACAGATATTTGATATTGACCATTACTTTCAGGAGCAGTGTTTGTTTAAACATTCAGTTGACATGTTAAAGCATACACAAATGTTCTTTCAAAAGCAGTTGTTGTAATTTACAAATAGATAATTTTAGGGGCATCATTAGGGTCACGATGGTTCTTGCCTGTTTTTCTCTTTAGTAAAGACAAAGTGTTAGACAACAAATTTGCTGTGGCCTATTTTATACATGCAGTAAATTACAATTACAAATTTGCTACAGGGATCAAATTACAACAGCACAGACAACCATACATTTACTAATTACAAGAGAAAGTGGAGATAATAACAATAGGTAGGGCTACAGTTTTTTTTCCATCTCAGAATTCACCTTTTTGAGGATTTGGGCATCACGTAGGAATGTACCACTAGGTGGGTAGTTGGGGGAGGGTCTTCAAGTTAGTTCTCCTTTCCTTTACCCTTTTTCTTCTCCCCACCCTTGGGTTTGGGGGTCTTTGGGGTGCAAGGTTTGGACACTTTAATGGTGGTCTGGCATTCGGCGTTGAAAAGCGCCTTTTTCAGTGTTCCAGACCTGCTTCTGGTTCCTGTAGTGGTGTCACATTCGGCCCAGCGTCCAAATTTGTACTTGCAATCCGCTACAAAACAAAGACCAAACTAGACTAAATGCCCTGTTCGTTTCTAATCTGGACATGTATTGCATCTGTTCAGAACTGTTCAAATCTTACCACCGAAGTCCTTCTTCCAGTTGCATGGGACTTTACACTTGGTCTTCTTCGTCTGCTCGTTGCAGGTCGCTTCTCGGATGCCAGCCCCGCAGTCGCCACTATTGGGTACACATTTCCCATACTGCCATTCACTGCACTCGGCCTCCGCTTTGGGCTCTTTACCCTTTTCTGAAAATAAACAATAAATATAGACAGCTTCACCTACAAGGAACATAAATCCCAGTATAGCATTTCGAGTGCTTTGTAAAAAAAAAAAACGAACCTTTTTTCTTCATACTGGCTTCCACGGTGACCATCATCACCACCAACAGAACAAATGCTATTGAGAATAAACTCCGCATTCTGTGAAGACATACAGCCAACGTTAATTTAATCATACAGAAACACAGCAGGTAACACATCTTTTATGGAATGACCACCAATAGAAACCTTTCCATAAAAGGCGTGCGACTCATTTCCGTCATGCTTGATCATGTGTTTGAAGGGCAAAGATTAACAGCCATAAATGAGTCGGAAGACTCATAAAAGAACGAAGGCTAAATATGTCTGGGGTTGTGGCTTATCTGTTAACAATGGAGCGGTTGGTCTCAATGTCTAAAAACAACAATTAGCAGGTAGGCTTCCCAACAGAAGTCACCATATACACACATGGTTGTGTAACTCCACTTTGTGACTGTGATATACAAATAAGCCTAAAAATATTGCTTTTGTGTTTTGTCTGTACTGGTAGATGAGCGACTTTGTCATTCCATTTTCCAGCAACAAGGGCCTTAGAAAAACCTTCAAAAACGACGTCATGTTAGCGCAGATCTTTGTTTGTGCTTTGCCACTCGGTACATTAGAAGGAAAAACTGTGTGGATAGTGTCCTGCGCCCACTGTGTGTGACTCCATAAAAGAGGCTCTCTCAATTTCCCTATTTTTTTGTAACAGAAAAAGGTCCGCATCACTTTTTTTATTCTCCCTACTTCCATTAAAACGGTCTTTCATGGCGCAGCCCACGGCACGGTTCCATTCTCCAGTCAGTCATAAATGTGAAGGGCTCCTCGGGGTCGGACTTTTGTGCGAGGAGAAACAGCGAACGGCAGGGGTCCCCCGCCTGCCCTCCCCTCTCCTCCGCGGGGAGAGAGGCCAAGTACTCAAAGACCTTCAGCTGGGCCTTAGAGGAGCCTGATTCACTAGCTCCGAACAAAGCAGGATCTCGCCCGTTTTGCTTTCCTCTCTGAAAAAGCTCTAACACAGATCCCATGCTGTGTCTTTAGGAGAGGGGGAGCGGGCCTCCGCTCAACTTCTTTGAATGTAAGCCTATTTGCATTGGAGGACAAAAACAGCTCTGTTGATGCGAGAGGGTACGTGGGATGCTGCCTTTGAAGAACGCAGAACAGGACATTAGAAAACTTCCTCAAGTTCACCGTCAATCAAAGTTCAACCACTAGATCTTCAAGGCTCTTGAGAAATCCTTATACAGAAATGTATTTTCCCATCTAGATTTTTTTTCTCTCAGTTGCACGTTTGAATTGAATTGCGAGCACTTATGTGCCCATTTGGTTGTGATTTGGAGAAGTGGGTCAAGCAGCTGCTGGCAGCTGGTCCTCTTTGGCACCTCAGAGGGCATCGTGTACCCGAGATCCTTATCCTTAAAGAGCCCGCGCGCGCACACAAACACAAACTCTAAATTACAACAGGAGTGCGATTCAGTGACATCCACCATTAAAATAAGCTAGAATAAAGCGGTAACCAAATACAGCCGAAACAAGCACAAATGTTGCTCATTTCAGCGATTTGGGCTACAGTATCGCAGATAAATTAAACCAAACATTGAATTTGGTTAAACCAATTAAACCAAACATTTTATTCGAGATTGATAAAATGACTGTTTACAATCGCGCTCCGAATGACGCGCGTATTGACACTCGAACCTCAGAAAAACGCATACGCGCGATTCATTCTTTCACCATGCATTATCAATACGCCCCCTTAATATGATGAAAATCAAGGCATCATATAAATAGCACTAAACGGCACATCATATAAATATATACATATAAAATATACAGTAAAATATCGATCCAGGTCAATCGTTGCTATGTACAACGTAGTACAATATTAATATGTAATACAATATTAATAATATATAATAATGTAAAACAATATATTTATAATATAAGCGAATGACTGTAAGAATGTGTACTTGCCTTATTGCTGTGAATATGATCTGTGCTGTGACTGTGTATCCTATGCGCGGCTCTCTGGATGATATCTGCTGCTCCTTTGTGTTTCCAACTAGTTTGAGCTGGTCGCATAGCTGTGCACTTAGACTCACCCTCTCTCTCTCTCTCTCTCTCTTTCTCTCTCTCACGTGATCCCCTGATCTATCTATCTATCTATCTATCTATCTATCTATCTATCTATCTATCTATCTATCTATACATCATCCATCCATTCATCACCTGTTTTTTTGTTATTTGTTGTACTTTTATTTTTAATAAAAATTAAAGCTTGTAGTTTATTTTTTTAACATTATATGTATATCAATTATTTCACTTAATGATTGCTCATATTAGCTGTGTGTGAAATGTTTCTTTAAGCAGAAGGTGAACGTAGGTTAAACCGTTTCGAAAACAAATTTGCGTCCCTTTCCACCTTCAGCCCTCGGAGAGAACAATAACCTTATCTGAGAAATGATAAATGAGTCACAAATGTCAACACATCCATCATGGCCCGTAACCTATTCAGACATAAAGACCCTCCTATGGAGAAGCACAGTTCAACATTATACAATGTTTACCACCCAGCGCTCTAACCCCAGAACAGACGCCATTGCTGTGAGAGCAGGGAACTGTGTAATCATTGTGTGTTTGCCAATGCAGTCTATATGAAGTGGAGTCAGACGCAGTGTGTAGCTATTCAGTCAATTCAATCCTTTGATACCTATTATAAAAGCATAAATACTGTAAACAATCCAACAAAAGTGTTTTTAAAGACTATATTTAGTTTTATTTAATTTTTCCAGTAGACAGTAACAACCCAGCCCCGCAGAACGAATACATGACTATTCCTCTAGCAAAATTCTTGTCTACTCTTATAAATAAAGCAGCATAATCTTTATCTAAGTTTATATCACATACAAATGCAAGGTTGTAAATCGGAACAGATCGTTTACACATTTTTAAAATGTCTGACAGATTATATACATGTATCATCTATTTGGAATTGCATAGCAACTCTTACAAAGCACTCACAAAATACATTTTATTCTATTGTAATGATAGACACAAAGGTGTCAACACAAACACACTATGGCAATGCTTATAACAATACAGTCAATCCCACTTTGTCAAATAGCTGCTTTGTAAATAGACCAGCTTTCCTGCCATTGTAATTATTAAAGCATTTTAGTCTATTTAACATACAATAAGTGGTTGAATATACCAGAATTTAAACCTTGAAACTGAAGACGATGACATAAATATATTTATAACTGACAGAGGTAAAAGACTAATGAAAAGAAACTTCAAGTTTCTCTCCTCTTCTGTTTGGCCTTCTCCAGCAGCCGTTCGTCACTGATAATGTGATTTATCAGCTGGCAGCGCAATTTAAAAACGTTCTGTGTACTTAATGTGGTCAGTTTGGCTAGAAAACCAAGACCAGCTTGCTGCGTTACCTCATAAATTCAGTGCAGCTGAACCTAAAATCTGTAATAACGTTTTAAATGCTATTTTAGAAGTATAATAGTCAAAACAAGAATTCTTTGCCACGAAATGTGATTCCATCTACGAAGGAATTTCGTTTATCTAGGCCGCATATTTATGCAGAAATCTATCGACTAACCAATGATTACGTGTTATAAGATATGATGCACACACAACTGATTTAATGCTATATAAACATTCGAAGTAGTAATTACTGGAATGTTTTAGAAAATACAAGCATGTACTACAAAGAGAGAAACTGCCCGTAAGCAACAGCTGAGGAAGCATTCTTAACTGCGGGAGGCAATGAAAACAACATCCATCTCAAACTAGAACAAACATGTGCGTGTAGAAGCCGAGCTAAAAGAAGTCTTCGGAGGTTTCGATGATTTCCAGTAAACTACGGTCACATAACTTAAGTCTACGCATATCCGTAAAACCCTTTGATATGCTATCAGTAACAGCGCTTAAATTTAAAGATTATTACAATATTAAGTAACGTAACCAAAAGCAGCAGCTGTTAAAACCTCTCTTCTCAGTGTTGTGTCGCTCGTGAGGTTTATCTGGTTTGCTTTATAGTAGTTTAGTAAAAGCCACTTTCATACAAGGTAATTCAGCCCTGAAACTTCTAAAATTCAGTACAATTGTTTCCTACGGTAAGTAGCGAGGCGGTGCAGCGTGTCGTCTTCATAACTGAAAAATATGGAGCAAACTCATGCATTCTGAAACATGAAACAAACACTGTCTTTTCGGCATTACAATCAACACAAAGAGCGTACAAACATGCTGCCAACGTGTACCCCTGCCAGATATACCGGACTTAGGGTTGTGGGGACAAGCCTCTGTAGTTTAGTAGTTGTTAAGAGGGACCGTTTGGAGGTGTCACACTGCAGTCTCATGGTCTTCTTTTTGAATCATCTGGTGGTGTTGCCGGTTTTCCAGGAACTCGGCCAGCTCAAAATCCTGAGCTTTCTCTGCATACATCTTTGGAGTTTCACCCTGCAGATGAAGAGGGAAGCAATTTTTGGCTATATTTATTTACAGATTAGGAAAGAAAGATGACGACCGGGTGTAAATAGAAGTTTTAGAAGTTACTTTTAACCTGTAACTTGTTATGATACAAGCTTTAAAATGTTAACCTAAACAGACAAATTTATGGTTTTGAAAACCGCATACCACTTTTACATGCATACACTTTAACCTGTAGCTTGTTATGATACAAGCTTTAAAATGTTAACCTAAACAGACAAATTTATGGTTTTGAAAACTGCATACCACTTTTACATGAGCTAGATTTGAACTGCTGCCTCCCAAATAAGCACCACAACTCAAAGTGGCCGCAGCTGTTACAGCTCTTGATAAACACTGACCATTAGGCCACGGCTCTAACAGATGAAATTGCAATAGTATGTTTTCAAACTCTATTTTGCTGTTGACAAAAGGGTAAAAGATGCTAAAAATTATCCACTGACACATAAATGGTGACATTACTGTGGGTAGATTGACCCACAAAATGCTTAAACAATCATTGAGTTGATTTCTGAAGATGTTCATGAGGACCGTGTGCATGTTCTGACCTGCAGGTCTGTCTTCATGAGAGATGCACCTGCTTCCACCAGGTAACAGCAGATGGTCCTGTGGCACAATGCAGCTGCTTTATGCAGGGCGGTCTTCCCTCTGTCAAACACACACACACACACACACAATACCTGTAACCATTACAGCTCCTGTCCTGGGTCACGGATGGGTCATGACCCCAAAATACTGAATGACTTCACATGCAATTATGAACAAACATGGTTTGTGCTGTTTGTGTCTGTTTTAAGTGATCAGTTTATGGCTGCTCACTGTACCACCATCTAACCATCAAAAATATTTAGATATTAACAATAAGGAGATATTTTAGAATAAGAAACCATACATTTTCTTATTCAACTTATGCAGTTTGCAGGTAAGATTTTTGTCTACAGTTTTGTTGCTGTTTTGGGTCACCAAATAAAGTCACTTTGGAGCTTAAACATAACCAGCTGAGAATGACTGTAAAATGAATGACGTAAAAAATAAATACTGTGTTTTTATTCTCCCATAAAAATACTACATTTAACACGACTTACGTTGATTTCTCTGTCACATCCAGGATACAGGAAGGAGCTATTGATCAAAAAGAGCAAAAGAGAAATTACTGATGAAGTGTACAGTATAATCCAAAACTCAAATTCATAATCTACTGTAACTGCTCTACCATGGTCAGTGATGTACTTCACGATGTCTTTGTTGCCGGTCTCGACAGCATAATGGAGCAGGGTGCAGCCGAACCGGTCGTGAACCAACAGATTCGCACCTTCTCTGTGAATCTGGACCAGCTAAGAACATCAGCAACCAGAGAAAAAGTCCATCAGATCTAGCAGTGTACAGCACTTCAAATACAGCACTTCAAATAAAGCACTTCAAATAAAGCATGGTATTTTAAACAGGCAAAATGTTTGAATACCTTCTCAAAGCTATTGGACTTCACAGTCTCAAAGAGGAAATTTATCGTTTCTAAAAGACATTGGAGAATTGTTTTGTGTGTTAATCACAGCAAGGTGTGTGAAAATATCAAGGCCTATGTCATTTAGCAATAAATGTATGTACCTTGATTATTGTCATTCCAAACATCTATCCTGCAAACCCATAAAACAAAATGAAGACAAATGAACAATAATCATACTTTTAAGAAAGTTATGCAACTACATCAGTGTGGCATACAACCCCTCATCAACAACAATGATGAAATATTACATGCTGTATTAACGGTACCTTTGCACAATTACTGGATCCCCTTCTGGTGTGTTTAAACGATTCACATTAATAATTTTTGCTCCCCTCCTTAGAGATGAAACCACAAACAAACACATGCTTAGAAGCACAGATATCCATTTGAAAACAGATATCCTCCGCCTTTCCATAACAAAAAAGCACCATGTTTTTGTACATGCACAATGGTAATACCACTGTATTCTTGGTACTTTGAGTACCATGTAAATACCATGGTACCCGGTAATCTTTCAGTACCACAATATATACATATATACATAACATGATATTACCATCTGATACCATCGCTGTACTATGGTACCGACACAGTACTTTTTGTAAAGGCTGTTCCAAACAAGCACCAGAAAGCCACAAGCACGCACATGGAATTATGGGATAGATAATTCTGTGTGTGAGATGCTAAAGAACCCAGCTGTAATAGTGCACGGCATAATGTAACGTCATACTCTCCATATGAAGAGCATGGTGCTTATGTCTCCATGGAAACAGTACAAGCTTAGGATATAAAAGAGGACAAGTAGATTGAGCTGTGAGGGCTGTACCTGCACAGGCCTTGTTTTGTTGCAGTTCCCGTGTCGCTCTGCATGTGTGGGTCGCTGTCCGGGTCCATGCAGGTCGACACGCGTTCTGCCTGGCATTCGGGATGCAGCTGATGAGCCCTGCGGGAGCATTATGGGATGGATAGACAACATAAAGGACGATGACCTAGTGTTAATGCTTTTACATTGCTGTCATGATCATCTACTAACTTGGGGCGTAATTCATTGTTTGCGAAGCGCGTATCATTTACCATAACGATACAATGGCCACAATGTGGTGTGGCAGATGGGACGTGTTTTTACAAGTGCTATGCTGTGCATTAGGCAGGTGGGGGAGGGGTGGATGTATACATAGATACATGAAGGTTTAGTAGCAGGGGGTTGGATGAGGGTCTGGGTGGGGGGCTGTTTTGTTTTCCAGGGCAAACTCAATATGTCGGTTACTGTAATCTTTGACACACACACTAAAAAATGTCTGTCCAGCTCTCTCAGACACGTACATGGTCACACAAAATCTCTTTCCCTTTAGGGGACAGATTAAAGCTTTTGAAACAGACTCATTGCGGTCTTATTATATCTATATTATATATATATTATTATTATGTCTATATTATATACACATTTAAGGCACAGACACGAGCCCAATTGTGAAGACACTTTATCACACTTACAGAAATATACATGGCACTGGTACCGTATAATTACCATATTCATATACCATGCTATTTCCATAGCATTACAATGTGCACACAAACAGGATAATACCAAATCTAATATAATCTCATTATATTTACTATACATTAACACTACAACGCATCCTATGGAAAAATAAGTAATTTGTATAAATCAAATAACATGACAACTTGTGTGCCCTTTTAAAGTTTTATTGTCTTGTAGGAACATCTCCACAAAGACTTTTGGAATTCTTATGAGAACGTTCTTAGACATTTTGTGCCTACAGGCAAAGCAAACCCTGCCCACGCACATACTCTATAACAGCAGTGTTAAAATGGTGTCAATGTAAAAAGCAACATCAAATTGCACCCCGAGGCTGCGCGAGCATTCTTTGCAACCCTAACAACATCAGTCGATACACCCTAAACACATATTTTGTCATCTTAAGTGACCTGTTTCAGTATACCTGCACAGTGGAGAGGGCTCTGAGGAACACGCAGGAAAAGCAAACTGGTCTGTACTGCCGGAACATCTCCCCACAGTTTCCATCGCCCCCGGCATTCCGGGCGACGTGCCCACCGTCTCCTTGGTGACTAGCTCCGGGTCCAAGATGAACAGCTCATCCTGGGAGAGCTCTGTCACATAGTTTAGATGCTCCTGCAGAGAGATCCAACATTGAAATGGGACAGCATGACATGTGAAACAATTGAGAGACAAACGGTCCATCCTCTGTTTACCTGACCGCGGTCTATTCTGTAAAAACGATCGGCAGTTGTAGCTGTAAACAAATCAAACATAAAAAAGAGTCTTTTACTGTGCTGAAAACGGTCTACGCTGGTTTGCCAGCTGGACTAGCTTAAACCAACTAAGATCAGCAAAACCAGGTTAGGCTGACAACACACACAAAAATACAGTTTTTCTGTCAAATATATTTTTGCACAGAAAGTCTAATTCAACAGAATTTCTGACTAGTTTTCAAATGAATCCTCTACTGCTTTACTTTTTTAGTAGTTTACAATTCTCCGCTTACAATCAAGGAAGCACCATTTTGGTGAAAGTTTTGGCACGTGTAGTGTATCTGTATTAACACCATCCCCCTCCTATGAGAGAGAGAGAGAGAGAAAGAGAGAGACAGAGAGGGTGAGAGAGAGAGAGAGAGAGAGAGAGCACGGGTGAAAAATAGCTCCTGTTCAAAACAGGCTCTCTGTGCAAGTTCAATTAGTCACAACGTTTTATTCAGCCTGTAATTGAACAGGAAGTCAACGTGCAATGAATGTCACATGCACAATATCACATGTTTGGCCTGAAACATTGTAATTATAAGGGCTTTTTATTCTTTCATTCGTTAACCCCGGGTCATTCTCTGTAACCCTGAGTAAACATAATCCTGGATTAGCATACTTTTACACTAGGTTAATATTCTTTTTGGCATATTAAAATAACATCTTAATTAGCATATTAACAAGATCAATGACACTGACAACAACAATCTAACGATCTAACTAACGGCACTCAAATTTAATTTAACTTCAAACTGTAATTTCTATTGAATTTGTGCCAAACTTTCAACCAACATTCAACGAGCTGAAAGCACCTCATGTAGCTTTTCGATATGCAGCCGACACGTCTCCAAATCGCTGCTCCTGGGAACCGTAATTATTCCCATAGGAATAGCTTGGAAGGCGAAAAAATGGTAAAAGGAAGGTTAGCTTCAGTTGCGCTCATATTTGAAAAACAGTAGATATTATGCATAGTGTGAGACTAGATTCTTAGAGCTGAAGAATGTGAGAAGAGGTCAGAAGATACTTACAAGCTTCTCTGAGCTGTTCCTTGTCATAATGTAGAGCTTCATAATCATGCATGCTAATACGGTTCACCTGGATCTGGACCTTCTCAGTGACGGGCAGCTGACTGCATCCATAAGAAGACAAGAACACTGAGCTCTCCTCCAGATTTTCAGACATTTAATTTGGAAACAGTTAAATAGATCAATAAGGTGCTTCTAGCCGTTAATTGGTGGTTTTATGGGTGAATTATGGATGGATCAATGTGGTTTGTATTTTAAAGATGGATGGGTGGTAGATCAATGGAGTGCTGGATGGATTCCTGAGCGATCAGGGGATTGTACTCACTCGTTAAGCTGTGGAAGAGAGATTCTTCTCTTGGTCTTCTGCAGCATGTTGGCCTGGTTTCTGAGGGTAATGCGGATGATGGATGGGGCCAGTTTACAGGGCTCCCCATCCACCTGTACAGGAATGGGTTTAAAGGTGGTGAGGATCACCTCCTGACACTGATGAAGCCTCTCACCATGACCTCCAACCTGCAGGGTTGCCTAAAGAAAGACAGAGCTGGATTTCATTTGGGGGCCATTAGTTTTGATGCGTGCAGCCTGGCTGATCGAAATACAATGAACAGTATAAATGCTGAAATCTGGTAAAAATCCTTTTTATTGGTTTGTTTTGGCAGATATTTGAAAATAAACACACTATAGCCAAACCAAGCCCCGGAACTCACCAGAGAGGTCATGGTGAACCCGATGACCTCGATGAGTCCATCGTCATGTTTCTGAGGCCCAAAATCCTGGTGCTCGTTCGTGTTTCCCCACGGCATCGTGCCGGCACAATATCTACAGCACATCAGTCAGAATAATCTCATTTTAATGAACACTGGAATACATTCCCATGTGCAGATTATATTTTATCCTGGAATAAACATAATTTGGAATGGTGAATTGCTTTTCAAATGAGATTTTCAGTCCAAGATTCCCAAGTGGTCTGATAACCTTCATTTGTGGTACGACATAAGACGCCATAAGAATAATTTGGACTAACCAATATGGTAGAGCTTGGATTTCTTATGTTTATAATTTAGATTCAGGTTTTCATTAAAAATAACTGGAATAGCACATAGAAGAATAAGTACATCAATCAATCAGTTCAAGTTGCATAACACATTTGTTTTGTGCATTTTTAGAGTTTTAGCTGAGAGAGTTTACCTGGGGATGTTAAGAAAAAGGAGACACTGTAGCTTTAAATCCTGCACCTTACTGGTCAGATCATCCCCATCACACTGATTCAAGAACCAGAAACAGAACATGTATAAACAGACACCTCACATTGTTTTTATATGTGTTATTGATGTGACTAAATATTACAGTACAAATTTATGATACTTATTTTTATTACACTATAAATATTATGCAATATATAGTAACATAACAGAATTTCTGGGGTAAATGTTTGTTTATATAACGGCAACATATCAGGCCTAAATAAATTCAATTGTATAACATCAGGCCAATATCAAATACTTTGGGCCACATTATATAAACATGAGTGCATGTCTATATACACAACAGTTTACTCACCACCACTCTGATGTGTTTGGAAAGATCCTTGGAGCTTCCCATGAGGAAGTCTGAGAACGCTGTCTGCAGAAGAGCACAAGTTTTCCAGTTTACACAAAAGATAATGTGTGAGATTAAACAGCTGTGATTTCAGTGAACACACACACTCACCCCTGCATAAAACATCTTATTGCGAAGTCGACTGTTGAACTTTTCTGGTTTGGCCTCTGAGAAAACAATCAGTGATTTGAAACAAACTTTTATTATATAACTCGAATTTTACTAATAGCCAGTGTGCACACCTCTGGACTCGTGAAACTCCAGCGTCACGTGTGCGTCAAATCCCAAGCTGAAGTAGTTATTGAAGACGTCGATGGGAAGCTGAAATTCAATGGTGAGACAGGCAGCAATCGTTAGTTCTATAAATGTG
>JAZGTJ010007130.1:1152-23484 GCA_036877575.1 Botia almorhae
TATATATATAGAGAGAGAGAGAGAGAGAGAGAGAGAGAGAATGTGTATAAAATGAAAATGTGTTGAATATGTATCACAATGTGAATTAATTGCTTGTATTCCCTGGTGTATATTTATGGTGAAGACTTCCTTAAATCATGCAGGATACGGAGCTACAGAAAAGCCTACCAAAGATTGTTTACACAAGAGCCAAAACTCAAAGTGAAGGTGTGTGTGTGTTAGCTGAGACTGACTGTCAAACTCAGCTAATCGATTCAGGCACTGTTTCCCCTATGTGCCAGTGTGTGTCTCACATCTACAGCCCAGTCATACATACAGTGGGCACATGCCTCATTGGTCAGGAGCACCAGCACTGAGCAGGCACAGATTAATGACTGCTGGGCCGCGTGTCCTCTGCCCAGGTCAAACGGCACAGTATAATCCTTCTGTCCTGCCCACCATGATGCCAGCACTGACACATATCCTCTGTGTTAAGAAGATACATCCGTCCATTAGCATAACCCTCTCAGCTCAAAAACATCACTGCATGAAAACATTCTGTTGTCATTGACATATCTACACTTCTATTAAGTATAACTATAATTTCTCAATTTTAACACCCCCAAAAAAGCAATTGCATGTTTGACTCAAATAAGATTCAAATATAAATATGACACATTAAATAAACAGCATATAACGCACCTATATTATATCAATGGCCTATAGAAAAAGCTGTGTATTTATACCACGGATAGCTCTAATCAAATCTGATTGGACGAGAGGCATTCCAGGAGCGCTGATATATAACCTGAACAGCACAGGGGTGATTAAGTGTTTTGTATCACTTACAGAAACCATTGAACACGATACCACTACAAAGTTATTGATTTCTTCCACAGACATGCCACAACAAATGCAAGTAAACACACAAGCAAGCAAGCAAGAAGCTTTACAGAAAATTGTACAGAAAAAGCTGGTTTGAGCGATGCTAAATTACAAGACCACACAAATACTTCACTTAATATGGGCAAATAATCGCATGTAAATTGAAATGTAAATGAATAAGCACGTTAACACATTGGAACACGTGACGGAAACCCTGCAAACAATAGGGAAAACTGAGAAAACAGTCTCAAAACCTTTCACAGCCAGTGCACCACAACAAAGCTATAGGAGCTCTGCATTTGAATATATTTCTGCATCTGTCATTACTTCACAGTAAATTAGCCAAACCCTTGAAACAAATCCACAAATCCACCTCCATCTTTTCAGTAGTCGTGTTTCTTTAAAAAAAAAGAAGAAAAAAATACATGACCGTGCTGCTCGGTGTATCGTCTGTAAAGATGCTCTCTCTCTTCCCTCACCCTGCGGAGGCGGACAAGAAAACAGAGAGGCTGTTTTCTTCTGTTTTTCTTTTTTCCTGGGCATGCTGTCACCTCTTCCCCCCTTCCTTTAGAAATCACTCTATTAAAGAAGGCTCTTATGGGACATTACCAGACAGGAGTTCCAGGTACACTTCTTGAGTGATGCTGACCCCAGCTCCAATTTACATTTCTGAATTCAATTAAGGGCGGATGCTTGGTGCGCGAGTGCCAGGAGCAGCGGAGATGGCAGGACTGCCTGCAGTCTCACGGAATGGCTTACTGTGCACTGTTAGAATAGGGGTGAATGAAAAAAGACTAAAAAAAGGAATTTATTGTGATTTGTACAGCATATGCAGATGTTTGGGGTTGCAAAGTTGGCTGTGTGGTTTTAAAAACTTCTCTGGATACTCGTTTTAGTATTCAGTGCTTTTTGTCTTTACAGAAATAAAATCCTTTAAAAGATCCTTAACACAACATACTTTTTTGAGAAGCAAAACTACAAAATTTCATATAGTTTCAAGAAAGTCAACGTTTAGCGAGGTTAAACATAAGAGTAAAACCTTTAGTCATACTAAACCTTTGGGTTTAGTCCTTGCTTTAGACCACTGTGACTCTCAGTTACATAATGCATTAATGCAATAATGCACGTCTCATACCTTTAACAGGGAAAGTGTATGAAATGGATTTCACAGATTTGCTCATAAATGGGCCCCACTCAGAATATGTGGAATGTATTTGACTATGGACAGCCAGAGTTCTAAGCAGAGTGCTACATATTCATAGCCAAGTCTCAGGAAAAATGTCTGCATAAATTCTGCTAAATTCTATGGAAATCTGTGGATATTTTGTTCCGGCCTAGCTATTTTTTCCAGTTTCTACCAAGTTAATATATACCCTTTATTTTCCCCAATATTTAGATTAATTTTTTTACCCCAAACCTTCCCAACCTATCTCACACAATCCTGACCATTTAGTCAAATCCTTGACCCTTAGGCTGACTAGAGACTGGCTGGGACTTTACAACCCGGGTATAGAACCTTGAAACCCCGGAAAAAATAAAGAAATGAGCCTTCTCTTTTTCAGTCTTACTCTCCCCTTTTCCCCAAGAGTTGTTTGTTAGGAACAAACAGCACCTGTTTCTTACAATAAAAGCTTCCGCTGTAGGTCAGGTTCTGTACTAAGGATATGGAATTAAAATCCATTCAGGGCATGACAAATTATTACTCTGTGATGTGGCCTAGAATGCTAATGTACCTCACTTACAGCCATGCCATTAAATCCAATCAGGACTAACACTGTACTCATAAACAGTTGTGCTTCAGAGAGACCCCACATCTGCGCAACAAAACATAATAGATATTAAAACATTTTAATGGCTATTAATTATCTTATTAATATGCACAAGACAGTGTGGTAATCATTAAAAACGGTATTTTCAATGAAAAAATAAAACACAGCAGGGGTTAGGGAATGCATTAAATACCAGAACGATACATTTTGTGTGTATGCTTTTAAAACAGTGAAAAGATGGCCAATCTTCTATTGAACAAAGGCTTTTAAAATGACCCAAGAATAAGTAAATGCTAAATTAACAATAGTTAGGTAACATATCTGCAAAGCAATGGTGTGTGTATATGTGCCCAGATATTAGCACAGCACCATGTGTTGGGATGAGGGCTGTTGCACATTTGAGATTATGATAAATAGCCCTGTCCATCAGGAGTAGCAGTGGCTAGCAAGCAGATAGGGGGAAAATTCCACTTAATGTCAAAGCATATGAACATAAATGAGGCCTGCGGATGGACATGGGCCCCTGGACACACGCTTTTGAAGGACAATGGCAGCCCTGCCAGGGTGTTCCAGTAAAAGACAGTCCAGGTTTGGGTGGCCGTGAGGCCTGGCAGCTAGAAGAACGCTGGAACAATTTAACCAGTGTTAAAAAATAGAGTGTGTGTATGTGTGGGCTGAGGGGTAAGGAGTGTGTGTGAGAGGGTGACTAAACAGAAGATGAAGCCAACAGCTTTCACATAAATCATAATCTGTTTGCATGCTAACCTGACCCTAGAATGAGTTCTGCAGTCCGTCAATCTATTTGTCATTTTGTTGCTAAATCACCACGGATTACATCCTTTACTTGATACTTCATTAGCTCTGCTCCAAAACCTAGTGAACTCCCCACAAAGGCAACATTTTAATACATTGCAGGTGCACTACAGACGTGAAACCTGCTCCAAACTGTCCCAACATAATTATGCTTACTGTGCTTTAACAATTAGACATTTAACAATTCAAACAACTCAGTTCAGTGGAAAGAAAAATCATTTAAAATGTTTAATACTAAATAAATTATTTTGCAGGGTTCAATGCAAGCCACTAGGTTTTGAATCAAGGCTCCTATTTCCATTTTCCTGTTCCAAAAACATTTTTTTATCTGCTCACTTTTATCCCACTGTTACAGCTTCAGTCAATACTTGTAATATTTTCAACACATTCTTGCCCAAAAATAAAGGCTGTTTGCAACAGTAAAACAAAGGAAAATGATGCTTCCCACCTTTCCCCAGCAAAATCAGTTTCCCAGCATCATTCCACAGCATCAAATCTCTGTCACCACGACTTGACGTATGCAAATCTTTTTAAAGTGCCATAGCGGCTGAAAACAGACCACAACGTGTTAGCAACATGTCTCCAGGTGTAATGAGGGTGTTGCGGATCTGGCTGTGAGTATCAGAATAACATCAGATAAACAGCTCCTGTCACTCTGCCACCTGACAAATGACTCCACGCTTCACTGCATCACTGATAGCTTTTACACACCCTCAGTAAATCGCTGCTAGTGCCAGTCATCAAGATGGAGGAATTGGATTGGTTGAGCAACGTGGAGGTGTTGTCGGAAATCTAAACTAAGAAGGCTATATAAAAATAATGACTCATGTCAAAGCTGTGGTCTAACAGTTAACGCACATGCTCTGACATGTTGAGCGGTGACGCTAAAACGTCATTTCTCCATCCTTTTCACCCCCTTAAGAAAACTTTTTTACTATTACCTTTCTATTTAACCATTTAACTACTTTAAAAGGAATGCATGCTGGGATTGAAACGGTGCTTCTAGTTGGGCTGGAGGAGAGTGAAGAATGTCTTCTAAATCATTTATAATGATTTGACTAAAGAAAATTAATACTAGAGACAAACTGCATTTTTTAAAGTTGTTGCCAGAATTCCCCACACTAAAGTTTGAGGAAAATTTAAAACTCATTCTGGGGGAGGCAAACACTGGCCCTTTAGCAGCTAATTACAGATCTGCATGTTAAGCCTGAGGGGCAGTGATTAGACCAACATCAGTCAACATGTCAATAGCCATCACCAGACACTTAATCTTTATTTCTTTGATGGTATTTAATATTCTAAAGTGTTATTCATTATATATTTGCAGTATTATTAATTCCCATACAATCAGTTTCCTTGTCTTACTCTTATTTACTTCATTTTATTGCTATACTATCTATTACCACTATACTGTAAGTATATGTTTTGCCGATATGGCAAATAGTGACAATCATTTCACTTAGTCTAAAATCTCTTCACCTGTCTCTCTTTCATCAAACACACTACAAATACCACATCCAGTTTATAAAATAAGCTGTCTACCTGCCAGTGAACAATGAAGCCACTATGCAGTATTACACAAAGATGTTGTGAGTCCTTTTCACACAACATGACAGCATAACACACACAAACTCAGAACTGTTAGTCTAACTGAGAAAAACCAAATCCTCTATTGTGCAAAATAAAGCCATGCCTGCGCTCGTGTTTTCTTAACTTCTGTCTCTCTTTACCCCTAACATCAGTCTCCCATGGTAGTCACAGACATATTCCTGCTCAGGGACAGAGTTTGAAGGTCTCTGTGGACCACAAAACTCCCTGAGAGGTGTCCCTGTTCCCCTTGTCACCAATTTGTGTCTGCAGGCTGACACTGGAGTGTATTGGGAGCGGGCGTGAGTCCCCTCAAGAGCCAGGCCTCCGCCTCATTTAGGATTTCACATGTCTCTGTGGTAACAGCATTGAGAGGGAAAAAATGACCTTGGCAGAGATAGACAAAGAAGAAATGGATAGAACACGATTCTACAGTACAGGCTTTTAACTTTAAATCCAACATGAAGGAAAACATAAAATGTTTGGGTAGAGTTGAGGTTTTGGGAACAGACAGACTGTTAAATGCTGGTGTTTGGCATCAAAATACCACTGAGCAAAATGAACTAAAGTAACAATTGTAAGTGCACCAATACAGTCAAAGCCATTTAGTGGAACAGCTTTAAAAATTAATTAATGAAGTTTAGCTACTCTATCTACAGTATCATAAACAGATGTATTTATTAAGTGTTTAAAAGCGTTACATTCGATGCATTATTATCCTCCGGGCATTAACATGAACATACTGTACTCTCAGATGAATCGTGGGTACCATTGACGTAACATGTAGATTTCTGAACAGAGACAGAGTTGAGAAAGGATACTTCATTGAGGTGAGGAAGATTCCAAATGTGAACTTTTCTAGGGCTTCTGGTAGCATGTTGTCTTATAAATCTTCTCACCTATAATTTTCCACACCTTTATCAATAGAACCTAAATGGTAGAAGAGTAACAGAGAGAAGCAATATGAGCTGGTTAAGGGGACATTAGGGCTCCTGGGCTTTGGAAAACGTCTATTGGATGTATATGTTTCCTTAACTTTGTGTAACATCCCTCACCCTTATTCAGGAAGCAAAGAGGAGGAAAGGATCTCCAGGGCTTCCTTCTTTTACCTTTTATGTTGTACCGTCCTACCCCTATTTTTCAACTCCTACAGGCAGCACCTCTGGGGACAAAGGAAATTTCATGTTTTCCAGAGTTAACAGAAACTACTGGGACAGGCCTGGCCAATCCAGTTTCCAATGAAGTAAATCTCTTATTTGTCTTTCCAGTCATAGGGTGCAACTGCCATCTGGAATGCGATCAATTCCTTTATCATTCCCCCAAGAAGGCCTTTAGACAGGTAGCATGAGGCTATAAGTATTGATTAAGCCACAGGGTAGACACTCAGACACATAGTAACAAGCTAAAGGTTGCTGAATACTGAACTCTCAGCAGTAACAAGACACTGTCAGGGACAACCCCATTTTGTATCAGTAACCATGCTGGTATCTACCTACTCACATCCAGGGGGATCCAATTTGTATCCCACAGAGACTCGGTGTGTCAATTTGACCTGACTATGCACGTTTTATAGATTAAGAACATCAATTTGGCTATGTAAAATAAGATTTAATTCTTGTCTACCTTTAAAAAGAGCTGAAGGTACAGTAAGGGTTTGTTATAATGCCTAAGACGACTGTGCAACTCAATATAGACCCAATGCATTGTTTTTCTGTCATTGAGTTATAATCAGACACCACATTTAAAGCAAATCTGCACACAAAACAATCTACAAAACAATCACAGGCAATCAGGAGACATCTGACGTGCAATGTTTATGTACTAGTTTTGGACCAATGAAATTTCAAGGTGTGCGGAACTAGACAGCGCAATGCCACAGATATAGAAACCAAGTAATTAACTAAATGTCCTGCTGCCTGTCACGATTGGTAATCAACTGAAAAAGGAAGACATGAATCATCAGAACAACAAATAAACACAATATATAAGCAAGACAATTTTTTCGAATATGTCAGTTTAAGCCATAATGAATGACAGTAAATGTTGTTATTGTCCCAAATGACTGCACTGCATTTCAGACAAAATAGGAAATCCCACCTGACTGGCTACCACAGCACCTAATTAGCTTACACGATGAACTAACAGCCCAAGAAGTCCTACTGAGCACTCGACTTTCTGCCTGAATGAGTAAGTCATTTAACAGACGCTTTTATCAAAGGAACTTCCACACTTATTACAGGGACAATCCCCCTGGAACAATCTAGAATAGAATTGAGAGCCACAGAAATAACAGTAGATAGCATAGAAATAGTTTACATAACATCTATATAATCATATTAAAGTTTTCCTGTTTTAAACACATTTTTAAACAACATATGCAAAAACATTAGCATTTATGTGAGCTATATCTATTTTGCTATTTATTATTAGTAAGCTATATTCCAGCAGCTTTGATTGGGTGGACCAGAGGCATCCCTGCCCTTACGTGGCCTTGGTCCCTCTACATAACAATCCTCTACACTGAACAATGTGTGTTTTCAAGTGATACACTAAACTCTGGTGATTACACGAATACCTGGCAATCACAGCCACCAGTCTTCCACACGACATAGATCATTTACTTCTGTACAACTTCAAGTGGACATTTTTGCATTGAGTGATTGAAAATGCTGTACCCTGGAGTCTTTAACCACAGGCGAAGTGTAGTGATGGCTGACTGCCAGAGGTGGCCTCCAACCTTGAGCTCTTTAAGCCTGCATGCATCCCCTCAGAGGAGAGTGGATTGTAACTTAAAATATGGCCACAGAGAATGAAGGCAGCACATAAAAGATCTCAGTGCTTTGCCACTAGCCAAAGGAACGGCGAGATAGACCTGATGGACTCTGAATACTAATCCTGTTACCACAGCAATCAAAAGAGACCTGTCTCTCTCCATTTTTCGCTCTTCACCTCACTCCATATCTTTCTCTCCCTCTTCCATCTCTTCCACCTCTTTTCATCTGCTCCATTGAAAAAGGTCTCCTGACTCTGACTGATGGAATAACAATCACCCGAAGCTGGTCTCGAGGACACAGTAATCAAAAAAGCAAAAAAAGGGGCACATGCCACACTGCTGTCTGTAACATTTAACTGAAAAAAAGGTAACTTTCAAGGTATCTTGTTGGTTTTCGCATATGAAAATACTGTTTCCTCATTTTAAAAATAATTTAAACAACTTGCTGCATTGGGATCTCAGTGCTGTTGTTTGGGCAACAGGTAGTTTCCTCGTAAACTCAAACCGTTAATTGAGCCAAATGTAATGAATAACGGGACATTTGAGATCAGAACTGTGGCCTTGCAGTGCGCAGACGCTTTAGACACACTGAGCCACAGCACACACGTGGAGTATACAGGGTCGATTCCCACAAAAAAACCCTTTAATTTCTTGTTTCCTTTTTAATATCAGTTAAAATCAAATAAAAAAGTAATAAAACATCTTCAATTACAGTAGTTAAATCCCAACATTATGAAACCAGAATTATAAACACCATAGATTACTATGTCCTGTAGGAGCCATTAGTGTAGTATGAACACTTTACCTCATCTTTACTAGATCTGCAACCCTCCTCACTTATCCACACACACGCTGGGGTATTTGAATCATGAGCTTTGGGACTGGTGTCCTCTGACGGATTACAGCTCTGCACTGTGAATTAGATAAATGATAACTTCTCTATCACCGGCAAAAGTAAATTAAAGTCGGCCGCATTACTCACTCCCCCATACATACTCTGGACTTCTTCATTCACTAACCCCTAATGAAGGACACCACTGACATAAGCAAAACACTATTGATTACAGCAAGAAACCAAATCAAAGTTTTACCATACACATCTGGAGCAACTGAAGATAAATGGCCATTTTCAATTCATGGAACTGAACAACAAACCCACGAAGTGGATAGACTAAGAATTTAATTCAAACTTTAAAAGCTTTGGGCAGCACTGAGCAGGTTTGCCCATACTAGTGGAGACAGTATGGGCTAATCTAATGAGACTCTCTACATACATATAAGCACAGAATAAGATTTGAGCTTTTGATGATAAGATTTGAGCTTTTGATGGTTGTTATTCTAACCAGCCTTTAAAAACATAGGAGCCGCATGAGTCCGGCAATATTTATATCCAAGAAAGAAGGGAAGGAATTGAAAACGTGAGAGCAATGAGAGAGATAATAATAATAGTGATGATAAACAGCATAAACGCAAATGCAATCAATCTCATAAATACAAAACCAGGAAGTGCAGCAGGTGATCGCAGTAAGTGCAATAGAAGTAGATGGTGTGGAGGGCCTTGAGTGACCACAGGGGCCGCAGAGAAATGAGCAGTGACGTTTACCGCTGCTGGTTGCTCAGCAGAGTTAGGAAATGCGACACTTAGGAGATTAAGGGGGAAGTGTTGGAAATGGGAAGGAGAAAGAGGAAAGCTAAACGAATGTAGTGCTGTACTGGAAGCAGTATTGGACTATTTCTGCTGAATCCTCATAGATTATACAGCTCCTTACCCTTTAGAAAATAAGTAACTGTAGCGAGAAAGTTGAGCTAAATGTAGTTTAGAGTATATTTTCCAATATATGAGAAATAAGTACAAGTTTACATTTTCTTTGGAAGTTGTGTGTTGCTTACCTGTGCTGTAGTGTTGGTAGGGCATGTCTATGTAGTTACTAGAGTGTGTTTTTAGTATGTGGCTACATGGTTGCTTACTCACCCAAGTCAATAGAGCCCAACAGATGCCCCAGAAATGACACACCTCTCCTCTGATGCAGCATCTTTGAATAATCAACTTTAAATCTCCTCTATGATGGTCAGTTTAACAGTGACAAAAATTTTAAGGAACTTTCAGGAGTGATACGCAGCAGTTTATATATCTTTAGGACGATTTGCAAAGCTGGATAGCCAACCAGTCAATTATGTAAATTTAAACCACTACACCACATAAAGCAAACATAAAAACATACATAATTAAAAACGCAGACCTCCACGTATATGGAAAACAAACTTGTTTTTCTGTAGGAATAAAAGGGTCATTTGAAGTGTTGATTAGAGTAGCACTGGGGGTGGCCCTCCATCTGTTATGTGCTCTGGCACACCTTGCCCCAGGTGGAAAGTGACATCTCTTTATGACCCATATAATTGGTTCTTTACCTCCTTGATCTCATCTCTTGAGAAAATTAAGGGGGGGGGGGGGCGAGAGAGGGTGATCTCGGGGTGAGCAAGACAGGAAACATCTGTTGTGTTGCTTTGCTTCCGATGCAAAATCATAAGCAAATATAACACCAGCAAACAAAGAGAGGCTACCAGACTGAACACTAAATCTGAATAATACAGTAGCACTGTACACTTCGGCATAGTACTACTTTTTAAGCGTATATGAATACAAATCTATACAAAATCGAATGTGATGATGCAAACTAGTTAATTTAGGCAAAAAGGGTGTATTGAATTTTAAAGCATTGGAATTTTAAAAATAAAACTATATACATTTGGATTTTTTCAGATATATTATTTTCCCGAGACCAAAACTCCAGCTGGCTTATCAATACCAAAGACACCTCTTTTTTGTATTGGGAGCAGAGATCCACTCGAAGCTCCCACAAGGTTTGGCTCAGAACGGGGCTCTAATTAACAGTGGTGCTGTTTCATACAGGAGAAAGAGGGGGCACACATGAGGCCCTTTACGGTCCCTTGAGCTGAACCCGATTTCACACATTAATGAGGATTGTGACTGATTCAGGCTACAGCAGTAATTGGTGCCTATTGGGAAGTTACGTGCTCAGGTGCTTCTGCATTGCCAGAACTGTGGCTTGCTGCACATTCAGCATACATACTTCCAGCAAAATCCACCAGAGTTCTGCTAGCATGTGTTCTGATGTTCATTCAAAACAGCTGGACGGCATGCGACAAAACGGAACTCAAGACCCGCTTCGCATAGCCCGATCTTTCTGATCATAGTCTGTTCTTTCTGAGCTACTCAGAAAGGGTTTTACTATGCAAATTAACAGCTAAAAGCACAGCAAATAGCACAGCTATCAGCACGCTAACTAAAGCACTAAAATATAAAGTACATCTCACTATTAGTAAATATAAAAAATGAACACATAATCTACAGCTTTAAAACCATACACGTCTGCTTTTACAGCAAGCCAGACCGAACATCTACAGAATCTAAAGAATCTTATTACAGCATAAGTGAGCCAGGCCGTGTTCTCGTTGCTGAGACGAGGCATATGTCCATTTGATCTGAATCTGAGAGTGTTTGGGACTGCAGTCTGTTCTAAAAAAGCTCAGTGTGAAACCCAAACAAATCCCGGTCCAAATGAGGCTTCCTGCCAAAGATGGGTATGGCATTGTGATTCAGAGTATGGAGTGTTGTACTACGACAGCTTGAGGTGTGTGGGTCCTTCAGTTCTCAAGCCCAAGCTTGCGAACAAACGTGACCTGGAATGCGAGTCTCATTCATAAAACAGATTGGTTGGCATACTGCAAGAGGCAAAAATCGAGTACAGTTTTAATAGCTGCTTCTCTGAGGTATGAAAAATCTTAATTCAGGAAACACCGAAACAATTGTACCATTTTTAGCTGCTGATTCACAAAGGCATTGTTGGATGTGATTACATGTTACAATGTAATTAAAATAATATTTCAGCCCAAAATGAAACAATGTCATTAATTCATGGCATGCTAAATAAATGTTTTTTCAATAACGCGTGGAACTTACTGAAAAGCAGAATTTTAATCTAGTCAGTCCATCTAGTCATTATTTAATAAAAACTGACACCCACACCAACTCTTCTGGGCACGTTCATGAGAAGTCACATTTTGAACAACATATAAAAATATAAATGACAGTTTTCATTTTCCGATGAACTATTTTTTAACATTACCATTCTATTAACAATTTCTACCTTGTAGGCAGAGAACAGATACAGTAAGATTTATTATATTACAGTAGCATGACTACAGCACAGCACTACCGTTTAAGATTGCAATTTTAAAGAGGGCGGATGAGAGAAGGTTGAGCACATGAGGAGCTCTGATTACAGTAGAGAAACAGTCCATCTGTGGAGGAACAGAAAGTAAAGAGACCACAAAGATAACACACCCTGTATGAGTTATGCCTCCGAGATTGCACCAAAGGCTCCACTAAAATAATCACACAATCAGACCTGCATCCCACAGGGTATCTCTTTCTCACTCCTTTTATCTGTGTCTTTCTCCATGTGTCTCTGCGACTTTGTCCAAAGTCTTCAAAGTGAATAGGAGAAAACAAGCACATGGAACAGATACACATTCTTCAGAATTTCAGAGGCTGGTTTAATCCACCTGGCTGTGCGGGTATGCAAACGGGTACAGCGCATGTATACTGCATCGCTTGGTGCTGCAGTGGAGTTCCGCTCCGTGTGAGCCCCGCAGAACAGGGTGACTGTAATGATTAACGACGGCCCGCCATCGGGCCCCTCTCACGCCACCCAAACCTCTGTCATCCACCCGAAAATAGACAAAGCGCAGTGTCACATTTAATGACAACCTCTTCTGATCGATGCTCCTCTTGTGTGTGGAAACGACACAAAGATGAGCCTTTTAAACAGACAGCTTCACAGCATGGGGCGGGGGCCTCCGAAGGACCCGGGTTTGAAGGTTTGGACAGCGCTCGTTCCTCCTGCTGTGTGTGAAACAGTGATGGGTAGTGTCTCAATTGTGAGCAAGCACTGTCTGTAGCAGATCTAAGAAAGATGGGTGGAGGAAGTGAGGAAGAGTTGAAGCGGGCGTGTTTATTTCAGTGCAGAAGGCAGTTTATCGGAAGTATGTGTCAGTTTGAAAGTCCTTCCTGTAGTCGGAGATGGTAAGGTAAATGGCATGGAAACATGGAAGGGCGCAAGCTGAGGGGCACTGAATCTTCCCAATGAATGAACTCTATAAGAACCCACAGCACAGGTCAATAATGAAAGGCAGGTTCCATTTAACCTCAAAATGGTTGAAGTTACTGATAGTTACTGCATGTACCAGCAGGGGCTACCTAGACCAAGCTAACCTGCCAAATTTAACCCCTTGGAAGAAGACTGATAAGATAATCGTTGTGTTTCATTGGCTGACTGGCAACATATTAACAATATAACATCAAACTTAAGAAAATTATTCTTCAGCTTATACCAATCACTATATAGAGAGAGATGGAGAGAGAGACAGACAGACAGACAGACAGACAGACAGACAGACAGAGAGAGAAAGAGAGGAGAAAGACAACAGATTATAAAATAAAAAAATAATAGAAAGAGTGTGGTAAAGAAATGCAAAAACACTGCAATGATAGTTACCAGTTTTTCACCTTTCTGTTTCCCTCCTTAATAACCACAATCTGCTTTACTTCCCTCAGCAACCATCTGTCAAATCAAACCCTCAGACACCAGAGGTCAACAAAGCAATGAAACCTTTCTCAAACATCACTATTCCTGGAAGTGAGCTCTGTAAGAGCAAGAAACAAATGCAAACAAAAGAATGAGAGAACAAGTCAGTCCTCTCTAGGGATTTGTCATTTTTCAAGACTACATGCAGCTCTTTGTGTTTGGAGAAGTACGTTTTTTTGGATACACGGGATGTTGAAGCCATTTTGTGTGGAAGAAGTATTTAACAATGAAACATTAAGATCACACAATGAAGTGCCATTACATGTGTTTCTCAACCCACAGTCAATATGGCCATGGATAGAGGTGAATAACAGAAGTACGATCCAGAACTAACAATGCGGAAGGTTTCAGCGAACCCATCAAAAAAATCCACAACCGTGGAATGAAACCTCGATTGTTTGATTAAAGAATTAGCACAAAAGGCTCAAGGATGAGGCTAACCGGATGAATGTTACATAAGCAGAGAGTCATGCAGACAGCACAGTACCCACACATGATGTCATTTTACAGGTATATGTTTATACAAACTAAAAGGGCAATGGTGCAAGTCAAAGAAATGTAAGGTAATTCACATACGGTTAGCTCTTTTGTCAGGGTATTGAACTATAATAGCCTTTTGTATGTTTCAGGATACTAGAAGGTTAAAAAAATAAAGCAAAAGTAAAATGTTTTACTCCTTCCAGCACTGGGGGGTGGCAACTGAAGTGCCCTTTAGGAAGGCACCTAACCCCCAATTGCTCCCCAGGTGCAGTAATGTGCTGCCCCCTGCTCTGGGTGTGTGTGTGTTGACGACTTGCAGTATGTGTTCACTCCTCACCAGTGATGGGTTAAATGCAGAGGTCACATTTTGGGTATGGGTTACCATGTCTGACAAATAGGTCACTTTCACTTCCTTCATTTTTGCCCCACCCATCTGCAATTCTTTACCACCAGTCTCACCCACAACTCTCAACTCTCATTAAATCAATCAAATCAAATCAGCTTTTTAAAGCAACACTTTTCAAGTTTGAACAACATCCTACCTGCATCTGTCTGTGCACATATGGGGACAGAAGAAAGTATTTTAACATTGGTAAATTATATACCTTTAAATGTGAAAAAGCTTTTCTAAATATCAGCAGGAACAAGAACATAACCGACTCAAAAATTCTCTTTAAAATGCTTGGAGAATAAAAGCTAACCCTAACTGATAGGTACGAGAGAAGGCAGCAATGACCCTGATCTCAACCTACTGGCTTTCTCGGTCAAGGGGAACTGTGTGTGGTCGGGGAAAGCTGGGCTCCGATGGCTTGAGCGCTCCTTCCTCTTCTACCACCCCCTGAGCTCAGATCAGCGGTGGAACCTGAACTGAGACTCTCCTCAATCCATCTTGATGACACTTCCACTGCTTGGAACACACTAACAACAACACTGCCGCCTCGGGCACTGCCCAGCACCACTTACAAATACACACGCATGGAAACAAACAGCTGCACAGACACTACCTGCATTTTGACTGTCAACAAGCCCACAAAAGCTCCAAAAGATACTTCTGAAAGAATACCCATATACCCGCACCTGTATAATTTCACAGGAAGTTTTCTGCAAAATTTTAGTAGCCGTCCTTGTATGGATCTTCTGCTCTATTTTATGCTTGTTTGTTTAATGTTCTGCACACTCTGTGGGCTTTGCATTATGCAGAGTATTTGGAATACACACAGAAAATTTCAGCTCCCTTTCACATAATGTTATGCTAAATTTATGTGTCCAAATGTTGGTTTTTAGAAATACCACGAGGCTATCTAACAGTTTGTGAGTTTCTCTTGGCGCAAGCATACACACAACCACACTTATTATAATGCAACGAGGTCTGAGTTATATTTATTCAAGGTCTCAAGTCCAAATTAAGAGACAGAGTGTGTAACCACGAGAATGTGTGGGCACTAAAGCTAATAAAACTAGTCAGACTAGCATTAAGTCCATCTTTTCTTCTTTTTTAACGACAGCTCGAATACCTCCAGCAGAGAAAGTTCTAGCAATTACGAAGCAATAACAGTACCGTTGTCAAATTAATTGTTGAGCAGGTGGTGAAGGAAACCTGCTATCTCTGACAAGGGTCGATGCAGCTTTAAGATTTTTAAGAAGAAAGCTTTTTTTGCACTGAATTTTCCTTTTTAAAAACTGCCAGAGATTTTCAGCGGATATTTGAAATCTTTCAGTAAGCCGATAACTTGCTGGACTAAATCTGTTTCTATAATGAGAGTAAATCTGTCAGAAATCAGTGTTTGGGAAGTTATTTTGCAGCTTGTCGTGGAACCAGCTACTCAAATTAAAGTAATCAAAACTACAAAAACAGACATTTTGAAGTGTCTGTCATTTCTCTTGAAGTGTGCTAAGAAAGCTACACATTTTACTCATTGTGTACAAACATCTAATAAACATCTTCAAAAGAGCAGATTCTCACACATTCTAAACTCATTCTAAATCTCAATGACTAATTCTGAGTGTAGTTCTAACATCTATATTGGCATATTTCTAAGACATATCTAAAGAAAATACTCTGTGTAATACAGTCTGTGTATGTGCTATCACGCTTGAATAAAAACAATAGTTCACAACACTAAACTGAATCCGTTGAGTGATGGCTCAAATGAATCAGTAAACCACCATCATTATTATTGTTTATTGAAATAGATAATCTAAAGGAAATGATTTACTGATATGAATCGGCTCTTTTTTACTTCAGCTGTTTGTACTGTACTGTAGCATTTCCAAAATATTGACACAGAAAAACTGGTCAGTAAACGGGTCAATAAAACCCGTTTAATTAAACCAGTTTTGATGTTGTCATGCTACACTGCGTATTACTAGAATAGCTTATTACTTGAACAAGGGGATAAAAGATTGAGCCACCGTCACATTTACAATACATAGTTAAGTCATGCTAAGTTATACTACAGTCTTGTATCTGGGTTTTCTTTTCCCTAAATTAGTTGAATCTTGTGGCTGTGTATGTTGTGAGAGAAGAACACTCGAATACTGGATCCAAGAAGCAAAAGGAAGAGACAGATACACAGTGTTGAATCCTATTCTAGCGCAAGCTCATTTATTCTTTGTTAGCACCTGATATATATTTTACATTTATGCATTTGGCAGATGCTTCTATCCGAAGCGACTTGCAGTACATTCAAGTTATACATTTTGTCAGTACGTGTGCTCCACTGGGAATCGAACCCACAACTGTTGCACTGCTAACACAATGCTCTACCAACTGAGCTACAGCAAGACAAAACAGGACGGAATATTTGAGACAGCAATTCATCAACAATTAAGACATAACCCCTAATATGTCCGTTTGCCTAGTAGGTACTCCTCTTACAAAACATACATATTAATGTTTAGTCCTTCACATTATGATGACCAGCATGTACCTTGAATCCTGAGAAATAGCAGGCGTGTATACATGACAGTGGAGAATTACTGTTGATAATCAGACATACATAGTTTAACCCTCAAGGGGGTTCCGCGATGTCTTCCGCAATTTTTCACATAACTACAATTCTCAAAGATCTCATCTTGTCCTCACTACCCTTTCCATATACAATTACTGATGTAGCAAACAGGGTGCAAACTGTGAAAAGAAACTGCAGTGTAGTCAAAAAGGAGTCAAAAAAGTAAAAAAAGGAGATTTGAAATTCCCCTCACACCAGGTAAATGTAAGAACACAGCTCAGGGAATTCTAAGAAACTGGATCATCAGAAAATAAAAAACAAAAGGCCCAAACAATGAACCACAACAGAAGCTCTCACAGCATGCCGGAGGTCATCTACTGTACTACATACTAGTCATACTGTCGGACTCATGGGCTGACTCCACTGAGTTCATTAAAAAAAAACTTTGTACTCTGTATATACATTTTCCACAAATTGCCTTTTTCTATGTATGTTTGTGTGCATTTGTCTGTATTTTTGTGAAATAGTGCTGTTGTTTAGGTCTGATCCACAATGTCATGAAACATTTGGTATTGTAGTTATTGCTAAAGTCTCAGCCAGTCATTTAAAGGGTTCACATACTTCCACCATGCTCTGTGTGTTTACACAGTGAGTTCAATAAAGCAATTAAGACATGCTTGTTTGTCTTATTAGCTTAACCAGAATGTATTTGTATGAGTTAATTGAAGAGCAGATGAAATTAAATGACCAGTTTACACTGACCAGTCTGTGTGTGTGTGTGTGTGTGTGTATACAGAACACACAAAGTACTGTAGAGACTAAAACAACATCTATTGTTTATGTGTAACAGGGAACCTCCAGGAAATACACACAGCACTTTTAGGAAAACAATGTAATCAAAGAGTTGTTAATATTAACATTAACTCGGGCGTTCTAGACAACAAAGCATGGAGATCTGGCTTCTTATGCCTGCAAGCTTGATGTCTTGTTCTGTCTACAGAAAACTGGAGCAACATCACCCACATGCAATTACACCAAATTATCCCCTGTTAGCTATAACACAAGCTTAACAATCCTCATTCATGGGAAGATGTGCCATAACAGTATGTGGATTTTATCTGCCTTTGTCAACAACATCTTGAGGGTGTGACACCTGGGATTTAGTTGCAAGATCGAGGCTCTATGTTCACACAGGCTTTGAGAGCTGGGATCGTCTGCCCTGATCTACAGATGAGCTAGAAATACCCGAAGCCTGAGGACAATTAAATAATTAGTCCAATTATGCACTTATTTTTTTATAAATATAGTATAGTATAGTATAAATATAGTATAGTATAGTATATAATTTATAGTATAGTTTTGTGGGAACAGGAAATGGCTGCATTCTGTAACATGCACATTGGCTATGTCCACTCTGGCACAACCAATCAGCAGACTAAGTCAGGAGAAGATCAAACTCTATGTGGCTTCAGCTGACAGACACTAGAGTGAGCCAGCCAAGCCATGTATGAAGCCCACACACACACACACACACACACACGTCCTGTCCTTTGTAATCGCTTTTTTTTTAACCTCGATAACACACACTCTCGCTCACCATTTTCTCTTAATTGGAAACAAAGCACACACAGGCACATTTTTTCATCATGTGTGGCGCTTTGACAATGACGCTTACCGATGACGTTTATTGCCTGCATGGGTTCGATAACCTGTCAGTCAGCAGAACAGGGGCAGATTTAAGAAAACACAGTGTGCCAGGGGGGGGTTGAAGGGCAATAAATGCCTTATTAATGGCAATTTATAAATGTGTTTTTTTATCTAATTCTCAATGGGTAACATTAATCAACAGTTACTGCAGTGCACCATTCTCTCCCTCCCAACAGTAAAACTCTTAACCATAAGAAACAGATCAATATCTAGAACACAACAATAAGCACTGCTCAATGATGCCATCATCATAACTGCTACAGAGCAACATTGTAACTGTAAAACGCTTGCTATAATTGTTCAAGAAAAGCTTAACATTTGTTATGTACACTTAATATTTCATGTTAAATATATTTTGTGCTAAATATGTTGCATTGAAATTGGCAAACAAACATTTTGGCAGGGCATATACAATTCTAAACCCAACCAGACCAGCAAACAGAATTATTATTGGTAAGCCCTGACTAACAAAACGCAATGAATCCAAATGTTACAAGCATCATCTGATATGCTACTGTATATTGGCTTTTAGTTTTGATTCAACACTGCATTCTGTGATGTTGTTCCAATGCAACAAAGCTTATCAAATTGCTCCTAGTTAGAACACGTTTGGGGCTACATGGCTCTCCTATATCAGCCGGATAAAGGAGATTTACAAACAATTGTTCTGATTAAAGGCAGGTCCAAGCATCAAAGTTACTTTCTCTTTTATAATTGGAGGCTAATAATTGAAATCTAAAACAAGCTCTCAAAATCTAACCAGCTATTAGTGAAACACTTTGCTTGTGATCCAAATATTATTGTTAACAATTAAGCAATGAAGCCATGGTCCAATCAAACAAAATAGCTTGTAAAGCAGCTTAATTATTTTTAACAGACTACGCTGTAAACGAAACAGCTAGCATCTGGTCAGGAAGAAGCCTGGCTTACCTTGCCGGACATCTCTTGGGGCTATAGCGATGCCATTCTTTGAATGCTGCTGTGTGACACAACAGTCATCGGGTGGTGATTGCAACACACTAGCGCTTGGGTCTAAGGAGTGGTTGTGGGGTGTAGTGGGCAGAAGTGAGACTGGAGGTACAGTGTTGGGGCACACACAACCCGTTTGGGTGATACTGCAACTCTCGGCCTCCCAGCCTGAGCCGACGTGCAAGCATTCCTCGAACCATCGACACAGGACTCCACATGTGAACTGACTGGAGTTCTCATTATTTATCAGTAGAACCTCTACGAGCCGGAAGTCCAGGGTTTCCGGCGACAAAGGGATCTGGCCCTCGGATCCCCCTCGCTCATCACTGTTGTTGTCTGGGCTGGGGTGAGCAGTCAGGCACAACTGAACAAAGTTCTTATCAAACTGAAGAAAGGTATGCGGTCCAGGGACCATGCAGAGCTCAACGGCTTCAGTGTCCGAAGGAAAGGGCTGGTCTGGGGGACCACAAGTCTGATTTGAGAGGTAGTGATCCAGGGGCAGCACCAGCGGGGAGAAAGCTAAACAGGCGCCCGCATGGCGATTGAAACGAAAATAGAGCGAGTATTTGGTGGGGTCGGGGTTCTCCACAGTCCAGGAGCAACCAGATGCCAGAGCCGACGGGCTAGGAAAGAGGTCCCTGAGTGAGAAGGAGCCGTACAAGACCCCAGCCACCAGAGAGGAACAGGGGGCAGCCTGACCCAGTGGCTCCACGGCCCAGGCCAGTGCAATAAGGTACGACAGCACAGACAGACAGAGATGACCAGCAGTGTTCATCCTATGTCATTTGTCCTGCAGAGAAAGAAAGAAAGACAAGAGTTACTGAATAATCACAAGCAGGTAAGATGGAGGAGCATTACAACTCTACAATTGGATGGTGGCTAGGCTACACTTTTGTAGTTAAAAGGATATTCAGTACTTTCCCAGAGGGTCTTGGATACAAATTTAGCTCTAATACTCATCAAACAGACCTGTTTGCATTTTTGCAGTAATAATATAGACCTTGATTAGTTGGCTCAGGTGTGTTTGATTAAGGTTGGAGCTAAACTGGATAGTGGCCTCAGTAATTATAGTAACTGTTTGTCTGTGTGCGTAGGCCCATAAGTGTCCACATGATATGCTGAGCCTCTCTTTTTGACACTAGTGAAGCATGTAATGAGACTTCCCTTCTGAGGGTCTCATGACCACTCCTTACATCAACTGAAAATGGTAAACAGAATAATAAATACAACTGAAATGAGTAAAATGACTTTATTTAAGTCATTTTGTTTCAATTTTTTACCACTATATGAAGCCAAATTTCACCGTTACTCTGCAGACCCACTTGGCTTTATATGTCCGGTGTTAAAGTCTACTTTTTGCATTAAAACCTCTAACTTTGAGAGTGATTCTTCCCAGACAACACCTTCTAGGAACGGAATTAAATATCTATGCACTAGTGTAATTTGTGTAGTAACAGTGTCTGTTGGCGAAACAAAAGAGGACGAGAGTTATGAAGGAGAATATGTTATTAGAATATTAGATTCGTTAACAGATTTACATCGCTAATCCTTTAATCTGTTCTGTGGAGACACTGCTGCGTTTCATAAGCAAACAACCACAGAGAACAAGTACAACAAAGAAGAAACTGCGGCAGGATAAACAGATCGAGATGGAGAGGAATGTTTGTGTCACACAACGGGCCATTTAAGCTGTCTGACAGCATTAATGAAGCGGAAAGTTTTCCTGTAAATCAGCCCTTTCGTTCTTGATTCCTGACTGCCAGGCCTCCTCACAGCTGCGTTTCCCAGCCCTAATTTAGCCCCTCTGCTCACATTTAATTCAGCCAGCCCACCCCTTGGCACCAGTGCCTTTGTCTTAATTACACATGGTTTGTGGGTCACAATACACAAATGCAGTTGATTGTGGTGGGATGTCCTTTATTGGAGGCCCTTCTGGTATTTGTACCTTTCCACCTAGATCAATAAGTGGAATTTTCCTTTTCTATCACCTCCTGTTTGTCATTCTATCTCACCCTCTCTCTCTCTCTTTTGCTCTCTTTTTCTGTCACCGTCTCCTTCCCGCCCTTTTTCTCTCAGACAAGACTTGTAAATCATTTCAGGGCTGTGTGTTCTCTCTGTGACGGTCGCAACCCTACTCACAAAAGCACAAAACAGACACATGCACACTTATCCGATGACTGAAATCCCTGACGGTTGGACCGAAAAAAATGATGAGTCTTCTGTGGAGGGTTTAGCCATTCAGCTAATCTGTCGCACACACTCACACAGACACACACACACACACATGCGTGGCACTGTGACACATTTACAGGTCTCTCATACAGCAGATCAACTGAATCCAATAGTGTGTGAGCGAATAACTGAAGCAGCTGTGAAAAGCACCTGGAACCTTGATGAAAGTGATTCAAGTAAATATAAAATATTTTTGTTAAAATTTTTAGGACATATGAAAGATATTGATGCCCAATACATTAGGAAGTCTTGTCTGCAGGTGTAAGTCCTAAAAACTGAAAGGCAGTCAGTCTGGTTATAAAAATTCAATTGTTACTCATTCATAACTATAACGGTGTGTGAACCTAATCATATTTAGCACTGTGAAACAGGACTGACGTCTGCTGCTGTGGAAAAGTAGCAAGAGAGAAATATAAAGAAGCAACATGAACCTACACAAACTGCTGTACTCAGCCATTTATATTAAAAACAGCAATAAAACACGACCTAGAATCTCTTCCACTCAGTTGCTGAGGACG
>JAZGTJ010007131.1:0-23483 GCA_036877575.1 Botia almorhae
TCCCTGCAGCTTCAGTGGGGCCTCCCTGCCAGGCTCAACCCCTCTTGAGGCCCCTCCTCTTTCAGGGCCTCACAATGACCTCTTGACAGTTTCTAAAAAGAAAAACTGGGCCCAGAGCCAGAATTTTCCCAATGACCTCCCGTCACCTCACTGAAGGACATCATTTGGCCCTCTTAGAAGCCATTTGTTTGTTTTAAAACGTCTTAGTGCCTAATAATCGGCTACCATATGTAACATCAGGCCGTACTGCAAATGATATTGTTCAGGTTCATTTTAGGTTTATCTGTAAATAATTAGTGCCACTTGTAAGGCATCAATATTATTATTATTATTACACATTTTTTAGCTATTATGGTAGTGTTGTTTAGCGTACCATAACATACACCATAATCTCTTGGTGTTCAGGTGAAAATTACATGATAGCTTAGGCGACCTACTTTCAGAATCAAACATGTGTAGCAGATCAGACCTCGTTGAGTCAGGTTGGTTAAGAACTTAACTTTCTGTCTTCCTTAGGTCCACCAGATGTGGAGCAAGCCTGTGAACCGAGCGTCCGCACATGGAGCCCCAATGCTGGGCTAGACTCAAGCAGCGTTGGCTCAGCATCCTGCCCACCTCAGGGCTGCATGCTCCAGCTAGAGTTTGCCTATCCACTGGTTCCCGACTCCCTCACTGTCTGGGTCACCTTCTTCTCTCCAGAGGAGACCGGGCTGCCTGCGATCCACGACATCCTTCTCCTGACGCTCAGTGGCAACAACATCTCACTGGGTCCACAGTATGTGTTCTGTGACACACCGTTAACCCTTAAACTAGATGTGGAGGAGGATGTGTATGGGGTTCAGTTCTTCACCATGGAGCAGCATCTGGAAATCGATGCCACATTGCTGACGTCAAAGCCGGACAACCCTTTATGCCAGCCGTGTCATCCTCTACACTACAGGCTGATTCGCCAGCCGTCATTCACACACGCGCCAAACGGGCTGATCCTTCAAGAACCCACTCTGAGATATGTGGACAGGTAAGGGGGATAATTGGCCTTCTATTAATCAATGCTTTGTAATGGAACTCAAGCCTTGGACATCAAAGACTAACCCATAATAAACAGCTATGAATGTATATGAACTTGTTAAAAATGTGTGTTTGTATTTCTGTTTCCTTTGAGTTTGTTTCTCTTTTTTCCTCTGCGTTTCTGCTGGGTGACGTGCTTTGGTGTAGTAATGATATCTTGGGTACAGTGTGTGAGGTCTTCAGAGATATCCTTAACTCGTTGAGCCCAGGGCCAGCTCAAAGAATTTTACAGCCGGTTTGTTGTCATCTGAGAGGTACATGCCAAAGTGCTTCCAGGCAGTTTAACCACTCATAAATTCTGAGTGGTCACAAAACAATGGGAGGCCATTTAAAGAGACCATGTTCTATAGATGGCAGACAGACAGATTACATTAGACTATATTGGATTATATAGAGTATATATACATTATACATTAAATATACATTAGAGTATATTAGATTGTTGTTGGGGAAATACATGAAAAGCACATGAAAGCTGATGTAGTGTTTAATACAGTGGCAATGCATTATAGATGTAACTGCTATAGTTTGAAGAGAGAGAGAGAGAATAACTGGGCACATTTGTCGGCCATAGCACATACGCATATTTAGCTCGTTAGAGAAGATGGTCCTAAGAGTCTGAGCTCAACAGATGCTTGAACTAAAGTCTCAAGCTATCTATCAAGGCCTTGTGTGGTCAACAGATCTGCACACCATTACAGTCACCTATATGAAGAACACAACAGTGACTCTCTCTGCTACCAAAGGCCCAAAAACACTCCCTTATATCGTTTTATTGTTGACATTTGAAAACAGGGTGTTGTGTTTATCTGAGTGCAGATGGAGAGAGTTGAGGTACATCTTTAGGTTGGTCAGAGTGAAAAATGTTTTTTTTTAAATGAAGTTGTTGGAGTGTTAGTCTGGCCGCTAACTGTTCTTAACCCCTGCAATGCATTCTGGATCGTTTCATTTTGTCTTTCTTCACTGAGGTGTAATGAATGCGAGGTTCAAAGAATAAGGATCAAAGTTCAAAGTCTTTGGTGAAAACCATGAAAAATCGAGCATCCATTATTTTCCTTTCTGCTGAATGTGTCTTTCATTAACAATTCGTAAATGAAGACTTTAGTCATTTGGAAGACAGGCATTGTCTTTGGCTGGGCTTTTGTGTGCAGACTTTCTGAATGGTGGGCCCTCCAAAAGCACACGGGCTACACCTCAGTCGGCAGCCTGCCAAACACTGTACATTAGCTTTCAGAAAACATAAACTCAGTGGATATAAACAGGGCCCAACATGAACCCGCTGAACCCCGCTGAACCCCGCTGTCCTCACGTCGGCATGTTTAGGGTGTCTTTTTTTGTTTCACTGTGCACGGGTCCCTTCAAAACAAAATGTGCAGGTTTCTCAGATTCCCACCAATTATCTCTTTTACAATGAAACACAATCTAAACAACCCTATAGAATTAAAAAGGACTAATTAACTGACATAACCAAACATACATTGAAGCTGTGTTTGTAGCAGCACAGTCCAAGCTGTGTTAGCAGAGTGTGGAGGTTCATCAGCCAACATCTACTCAGATAGATAGTGTGGTTTTTAATTGAAAAGGTTTGCTTTGTACATTAATGTCGCACAGCTGCGTTTACCAGATGGTGAGAAAATGTATCAGTGTTTCACCGGGTCTTGGATCGGCGCCCGCTTTGTTCTTAAACACCCAGCAAAAGAGGAGCAGCTTCTACTAAATGGACATGTATTATTCAGTACCAGCTCAAGTGATTCCTTCAGGTAAACTCTCTGCAGGGAATCTTACAATAGCTTGTCTGGGTTTATGAGCACTAATAGTGTTTTGACCTGATGCTAGTTTTGACAATTAAACTGCGTAATTAAACTGAACGTAATTAAACTCTTCTCTGCGTAGAAAACATGATTATTGAGAAAAAATCAAGCATGAATGTCCACCCCAAACGTATCTGTCACTGGAGTGAAAGCAGATTGTACTTTCATCAAGATATAAGTTCAGTCAGCAGGGGCAAGCTTGGCTCAAAAACAAGTTATTGCTGGTGTTGCTATATTATATTTTGATAGCGTTGCCATTAGTTCACCAGTGAACGTTTCTTTATTCATGGAAAGTGTTATCTACTGTAAAGAGATATGGCACCACGTTTACAGGGCTCATCTATTGTTTTCTAATGCTGCCCAGATCTTAATGTGGGTGGCCTTTGATTGGTCCACATGCTCTTGATCTTTCATCCTTCAAGATCATCATTCTAGAATTTCAAAAGTTCCCCCAGAGCTAACATGGGTTTTCTGTATTCCTGCAGCTTGTCTCTTTTTAATTCATGCAGCATATAGCGAGTGCCACTTGATGGATCTCTGGGGCTGAGCTGCGGTCTGACCAGACATCCGGGGTTTAGTAAATTATATGAGTGAGGTTGTGTTGTTGTGTTTAGGCCTTTGCTTGATGACATGAACTCTGATTTCGATTTCAAATGACAAATTATTTCCACTGCTTTGAAGTAATTAAGCTTTTAAATCATCTGTCACCCTTCTCCTCTTAATCACTTCAAGCAGCCAGCAGCTGCACACGGGCTTTGTACTGGGAAATGGGTTTCTTTGGGTTCTTTTGAAGGTATTCAGATAATACTATAATAAGATTTTTCCTGCATCTGCTCTGAGAGAGAGGTCTAAGACTGGTACCGCTGAGGTAAATGAGTGCTCCGGTTTGTAGGGCTCAATTACGAGTGCCAGAAAAGGCAGATTTGTGTACCTCTCTCGTCTGCGTTGTGTGTTTCAGAGTCCAGCTGCATTGAAGATCAGACAACATGCACAGAAACAGTATCAACTCCCTCATTTTCACCCCACACATGAGGAATGTCTGACGGGCTTCTGTTTACTAGGAATGTTATAATGCACACACACCACATCAGAATGCACGGAGGAGCTGAAAATGTTTTGGGGTACACTTGGCCACATAAATGTAAAAGTGCCCTCAGTGATTATTGCCTGCTTAGAAAGTGCAAGAAAGTGTGGGTGGGTTGGGGGGGGGGGAGGGTTCCCATTCAGGTAGATGCATCTGTTTGTAATCTTGCTAGACCTCACTGAAGGAGTCAGAGTGGGGAAGAGAGACAATGGTTTTCGGGGTTTGTGGGAATCAAAATAAAGTGAGAGCAGAGTCTCACCATGTCTGGAGTCCAGTGAGTGTCGACAGAAACACTCCAATTCCACTGCTAGTGAAACTGGTCACATCTATTCCCAGAGGTTCTGGTTCCCTCCTCGTTTGATTGCCAGGCTGCTTCCTGCATGCTGTCAGTGTTGTACACTCTCACCCTGTTGCTTTTATGGAAAAAGAATAGGGAATAAAGAATAAAGGGCCGGTGGCTGTAGTGTTTTCCCACACTGCTGCGGGGTGTCCCACACGGGAAAAGCGATGATGTCATGAGCTGCCACAAATTCCAGCACAGACGCTTGAAAAATATTGTTATCGCCTGAAAAACCAAACACAGGAAGGTGCTCTGGCAGACTGAGATGTGTGATGTGCTGGTCGTTCAGGCTCTTTTTTCCTCTCTCTGGTGGCTCCGTTGTAAAGGTTCTACACATGTGACTGTGGAAATTCATTTGAACATCATACATTTCTCAGTTTTTGTCAAATTGTTTATGCTAATTTTTTCCCCTTTTCAAATGTTTTCTTATTACCTGAAGACATTTTGCAGGCAAACAAATGCAACTACACAGAAAATTACTAAAGACATATATTATATTATAGTTCTCAAACATCTTTTGAGCCTTGAATGTTTTGTTACTTTTCAGCGTTATTATTATTTCTTACTGTGCAAAGCTAAACATTTTAGTTGTGTGATGTATGTTGGTCAAAAGTACAAAGAAAAGTACAAAATCGTGTTGTTTTTTAGACTAACTTTCATTTCTTACAGTTCAATAAGAACATGTAACTGAGTTGAAGGTGGTAGAGCTGAAGTCAGTTGCCAAAGAAATAATATCTACAGTGAAGAGAAATTTTACAAAACTCATTTTTAACCATTCCAACCCATTAGGCATTCGTGGCCTAATAGTTAGGGAGCCTGACTTAAAATGGAACAGTAGCAGGTTTAATTCCCACTGTAGGGTGGAAATGATTGAGGTTCCCTTGAGAATGGCCCAGTTGCTCCCTGGGTGCTGCAGTGCTGCCCACTTCTCCAGGTGTGTGTTCGGTCCTCACCAGTGATGGGTGAAATGCAGAGGTCATACATTGACACATTTGTCACTTTCACTCTCTGTGCTGGTCGTGCAGACTTCTATCTTGGAGTTTATTTTAGGAATGATCTCTCTTTGAGCAATTTTAGTAATGGACGAGATTCCGGTTGCTCAAAGAAATGATTATGATTTCACAAACAAACAACCGTACCACAAACTCGTAATGTAGCCGCAAGACATTGATGGCTAAATTGATACTTACTCCAGTCAACAGGCAAAATATTCGTTCCTCTGTGTGTGAGCCCAGCCAACGGTCTACCTCAGGAGTCACTGTGGCTGTTACGGATAGCAACAGAACTCTTTTAGTTTTGCTGTGCCTCTCCACAACAAACATGTCTTAGAAAAACACAGCCACAAGACCACATTGCGGGCCAAGATCATCCAGCTCCTGCCGTTGGGGTTGGCTCAGACTCCGTGTGCAGTTCTAGCAAAGTGTCCTCTGGCACTTCGCAGTTCTCACACCACTGCCGCTCTGACCCATATTTGACTGTTTGGGAAGTCTGGAGCTGTAGAAGCTTGTGGTGTTTTTGAGCTGATTGAGTCGAATAGACCTGAACCAGCTGTGAGGCTTTGCACACACCGCGTGAACTCTCAGAGTCTCTGTTCCTTCAAGCAGAAGGTTACACCTATGAAAAGATCCGAGAAACATATGTGCAGACAGAGGTCTAAGGGCTGATCTGAGACCAGATTAAAATGTTTTCATTGAGCAAAGCCCTATAAGTTGCTGGTTTGATGGTAGGAAGAGGTTATTTTTAGACGAAGGGTGAAAAGAATCTGTTAAAAGTGGCCCATGTGATTCATGCAGTACTTTGTAAGTTTTTTAAAGCCATAAAATAGATTTGTGTGAGGAATATTGCCCTCTTGTGAAACCAGATCATTGTGTTAGTGAGCTGAATAGACCTGCTTGTTCGAGCTAGTTAATTTCAATGAACCAGTTGCTCAAAACTGGATTGACCAACTGTCAAGTTCATCTGACTGACTAAGTGATTCGGTCGTAATGGTTCCCGAGTTTACAGCTCACTAGGGCTGGATTTCGTTATGAAGTGATTTTTGGTCAGTGTATGTTAAAGAATGTGAAATGTTTCATTCTCTGTTGAAAAACAATAGTTCTTTGTAAAAATGACAGCGTTCAGGTTGAGAAGGACGTGGGTGAGTAAATAACGACACAACTTTCATTGTTGGGTAATCTGTTTCTTTAAGGACTGCTAGCATAGATCTGACATATTGTCTGAGAGAAAAGCATCGTACTGCCCTCAACCTTGCCAGTCGTACCTGTGGGGTTGTATTACAGTTATGATGAGCACTGGAAACACAGTACAGCAGCTGTGTTCTGCACACTTTGTACTCTATGAAGGGTTACATTACTACAGGGATTCTTAGCATCTTGTTGTTGCATGAGCATAAAAGGAGACGTTTTGTATGATAAACCTAAAATTAAAGGCAATTAGTGGTTATTACCTTGACAAACAGCACAACGACAAACAGTGCGTCTTAAATTTAAGCATAACACAATTTTCCATCTCAGCTATAAACTTACATGTGCCACTAATGGCAATATCTGTATAAACATGTGCAATGTCAGTATTAACAGATTAGCGGATTAATAATTTTACTTTGAAAGGTCAAAAACACAAAATATTGTGTCACGTTTTGCACTGATGTTCAGGTAGTTTGCTTGGCACGGTGCAACTTTCCACCACTAGCATGGTTTACTAAATGTCAATGACCTAAAAGACTTTTAAAACTACTTTAAAATTTAGACGAATAAAAAGTAAATGACATTTTTGTTATATTTGTGATATAGAGAAAGTAGAGGACGTGCAGGAGTTTTGTGAACTGAAGGTGACTGTAACGTCTGTGTGTCTGTGTGTTGCAGGGACCTGAAGGCTGATGAGACATACACCTACCAGATTCTGACAGTGTCCAGACGAGCAGAGAGTGAAGCATCTCCTCCTCTCTCTCATCAGCTGGGTTCAGCTTACTGTGGGGATGGACTCATCCAGAAGTGAGACATCTTATATAGCATTTAAATTATACTGACAGTTGTTTAGTTCATGTATATTCAACATATGCATTCAAATTTATATGTATTACACTGTGTCTCAGTTGGAGGTCGGGTCCATAACGGGGCCCTTAACCCCCCAACCAAGACAAAACAAACATTAAAATAAGCTAAACCAACTAAAAACCAAATATTTCATGTTTGTTTAGTTTTATAATAAATATTCGTCTTGCTAATTATGTAAAGCGCTAAAATATTTTATCATGCAGATATTATGAGTAAAGACAGCGGGAACTTCAAAGTATTTTAAATATTTGAATTTATTGAAAAATACTAATTTTAGGATTTTTCCTAATATTCCTGTCAGAATCCTAATTTTAAGATTTTTCATGTCCTAATGTCTTTAGCTGTAAAAAAAATGTAAAAAACAGGATAAATCCATCTGAGATGCAACATTTCCTAAGATATAAAAATGTTGAATTATTATCATTATTTTTATGAATGTATTATTTTTGAACAGCAGCGTGCTGAGCTCCTGTCATAATTCCTCATGTCTTTCAGATACCTCGGAGAACAATGTGACGACATGAACTTCATGAATGGAGACGGCTGCTCAAGCCAGTGCAGGAGAGAGCCGCTCTTCAACTGCGTTGGTATGACATCATCAGCAGGACATTTTCATGTTTATTCCATTCAGAAAAAATAAACTCTTGTCTACATGTTTGTTTTTTTGGAATGATTTTAATACTTCAAAAAGTTATTTATAGTCAGTTTTAGGTCAGTGCTGTTAGTGGAGGGAAAGCTATCAGAACTTACTAGTGATGTTTACTTTTCCTAGAAAGAATGTGACGATGTTGTTGTATAATTTTCAGTTTTTAAATATATTTTACTATCCTTTACGTTTACAAATTAAAAGGACGTTTTTGCATATAGCATTTTTCTTCAGTGTTGTGCAGCCCTGTTTGCCTCAGCTGCATTCAGTCTCAATACGTCTGCCTTCTCTACTGATGTGGGTTCTGCTCGGCTGCCCGGCCATCAATCTCATGGTCTCAGCCTGTCATCGATGTTACACAGTGTCCTACAGAGACAAAGTGTGAAGGACCCAGAAAGTTCTGTTAAACTGTCTCTTTATTGTACCAAACTTGTTAGCTGCTTGATGTTAATGGAGTGCTTTAAGTTGCGAGCTAATCAGTTCTGTCAAAACAATCGCCCACCTAATTGGACCCTCTTACGGCCATTTAAATCCCCTCACAAAAGCTTTAAAATCTTGCTAATGAGCACTAGCGGACCGTTGTTGCACTTCTTCCTGTTAGCGGTAACGCACCAGTCACCTTTTATTCCAAACGTGTGGACGGAAAACGGGAGGGAGGAAAGAAAGAAGAGGAAAAAAGAGGGAGACCAAAAGAAGAACAGATAAGAAGGTCTTTTGAAGTTCGCCGTTGAATGTAGTCTACATTCATCTAGCTGAGGTCTGCTCTGACCTTCAGACCACCTCTGGAAGTCTGACGTCGCACCAGTGCGAGACGCTGCTTAATTGGCAGTTCCTCTTTTTTTGGAAGAGGTTCAATGAGTTCATCCTTCACTGTTTTGGAAGTAATGGCTAGCGAATTTCAGCACATTCCTCTCGGATGTCAGCACCCACGATATCACTTTCAACAAACTAATTCAATTCTCGATCGGTCACATTGTGCAAAACAGCAGAACATTTGACATTAATAAAATATGCCTTATCTCGGCGTAGTGTTTTTCCCTGCAACTCACATTTATGTTGAACGAGCCCCAAAACAAACATCTTATTAAGGAGAAGAACAAAGATCTAAAGTTACGTCAACCATGCCGTTCCTGATGTTTTCCAGCACGCTGTTTTTTACCGTGTCACAAGAACTGGACAAGGTAACACAATATTAATAAAACAGTTCCAGTTTTTTGTACAGGAAATGATGCGACAAGGTGCTGCATGGATCCTGCTGCCCTTTACACACGGCAGCTTCCTGTTCCTGTTGTACTACAGCTGCTGGGCGCCTGAGGATGGCTCTAGTTTTACATGGGTCCTGCTCGCTGATATTGTTTGGAGTCTGTCAGGGATAGAAAGTTCAAAGGAATAAGTGCTAATCTTGCAAATATGTTTCCTGTTAGCGTTGAGTGGCACATGGTAGCTGTTGATTAGCAGGATGTCCAGTCTGAACAGGTGACAGTGTTGAAGTGTTTTTCCTCACTGTCAGCTGTGTATATTTATTCTGCTGACACTTCAGGGTCTGGGCAGAGACAGGAATGGGACCAATCAGACACAAAATGAAGAACCTTTATGTAAATCTAATATTAAAGAAGAAGGTCGAAACTAAAAGCCTTCAACTTTCAATGAAAGTGTGAGTTTAATTGTGATGATCAATTTACTGTAAGTGTGTTTGGGCTGTTGATATATAAAGTACAGTCATAAACGGTAATCAATCTATCATCATGGAGGATGATTTACGACTGTCCTTGTATGAATGCCAGTAAAAACAGAGTAAAATTAGACCGTACATCAATGCTGTGAAGTGAGACAATGAGACAATGACTGCTCTAAACAACCTGTATGACAAACAAAATGTGCTGCACTCACCTAAATGAAATATAAAGGTGATTTTAAAACAGATTGCAATCGTAAAGCAACTGCCAATGGAAAAGGTGTAAAACAGTGAAAGTAATTTATTGCCAATTCATAACTAGTTTATGTTTTAGTGAATTTGTATCTCATTCGCAGGTTTTCATACAATCTGCTTTTAATGCTTAGGTAATGGTTAGGTGAAGGTGATGGTTATAGTTAGATGATGGTGATAGTTAGGTGATGGTTAGGTGATGGTTAGGTGATGGTGATGGTTAGGTGATGGTGATAGTTAGGTGATGGTGATGTTAGGTGATGGTGATAGTTAGGTGATGGTGATAGTTAGGTGATGGTTAGGTGTGGTTGTGTTTAGGGGGGACCTTCATGCTTGCATTTTTTCTAGCAATCACACATTTTTGCAACAATTTGCATCCATACACATTTGCCACTTCATAAAATATTTTTGTGTTTTTAAATCCATGTCATAGATGCTGTGGATTACCAACGAAAACATCGACTCTCTCTACACTTAAACATAAATTGTATTACAGTAATGCATTTAATTTATGTTCTCTAATGTCTTACCCCACAGACTCAACTGTAAGGAAATTACTGAGAATATTTTAAAACCTGCATTGTTGTATAGACTCAACATAGGTGCAATATTTGAAATGTTGCTCTCATATATTTCTCATCTCTCTCTGTGTCATTTTCTGAAGATGAGCCCAGCTTATGTTACTTCTACGATGGCGATGGGGTGTGCGAGGACTTTGAGAGGGAAAGCAGCGTAAGGGACTGTGGTCTCTACACACCGAGCGGCTTTCTGGATCAGTGGGCCACCACAGTAGAGGTGTCCAATGAGGAGAAGGTCCACTGTCCAGCAGAAGTGGCTGTTGGATATCCCGCAGTCACAAAGGTGAGATTACGTGCATTGCTTATGTTTACAATTGTGTTAAGTTTATGTTGACATGAATCAAACATATTTTAAATCAAATTGAAGTGATTCGGTGTATTTATGTTGTATTTGTCAGAATAATTCCAAATTTTGTTTTATTGTTGGTAAATTGTAATCATTTGCCATTGGCTCTTATGCCATAAGGACTCAGAGCAGCAGCTTTGACTCAGACGAGTCTCTGATCTGAAATCTTACTGTACAGTGTTTCTCAACTACTGTATGACACCAGACTGAACTGTGCATTAGTTGCCTGAGACGCGCTCAGCACGTTGTGTTCCGGACAGACCGGAGGCACTGCCCTTACCTTTCACACATGGAAGTGGTGAAGAATTGGCTCTTTCTGAGAGACATCTAAAACAATCCTGTGTTGTTTTACTCCCGGGATATTTCAGCATGATACATTTGTAATTTTACCGTTTTATTGGCCCCTGCTCCTCCTGCTCTCCCCCGTTTCGTGATGTTTGTGAAGCGCGAGTCTCCTGCACCCAAAATTGTGCAAGCTCCTGAATTAATCGTGTCCCAGAACTATTCCTGTCACGCTGTGCGCAACCGAAGGATTTATGGCACTGAGAAACGGCCATTTTTCACAGCTGAGCCTAAACCTCTTTGTTGTTAGGAAATGTGAATTGTGGTTTGTAATGGGAGACAGCGGCACAGAGCGAACAGTGACTCTGAATAACTGCGCGACGTACCGCGTCACAACGTTGCGGGTACGCCTTCACGCGAGCTTTATTTTACTTTCGCTTTGTGGTCTGGCATTTTATATGAATGTAAATCAAATGGATTTGAGGTTTTATTCGTTCTCACATTGGAAACAGACTCAGGGGTTTTAGCACAACAGTTTTTGATCAATGTTAGCGCCGGATCAGAATGACGAATGGTTTATTATTGTGTGGCCCAGTGGCCAGCAGAGGTGTGGTACAGTACTGCGTTGAAGCAGTGGTGCTGATGACTGTGGCATGCTGGGGGATGGGGGGGGGATCTCAGAAGACGATCGAATGCAGAACTGAATGATTTTAATCTTCTCGCTTTCTCATCTGTCTCATTCTCGCTCTCTTTTAAGCATTACATCAGAATTCTCTAGTTTTGCGGCTAATTTTGTAACTGTTTCATTCAAATTTTATAAAGCATTTAGAGATGAAAAAGATGTTATGAATCCCTGTAGCTGCAGTCAGCGCGCTCTCCCTGCAGAGATGTCTTGGCGTAGTAAATGAAGTGAATTGCCTGTCTCTGAATCTAAATCATGTAATATTACATCATCGCTAGATCTGTGAACTGCAGAATAATTCCAGACTGTAGGAACATTATACTTGTGGGTCTGTGCTTCCAAAGAAAGAGAGATGCTCGTGCTTGTCCAAATAGATTATTTCCATATGGAATGTAGGAAGACAAGTAATGTTTTCGGACTAAAAAAGAATCTTTCTGGCCAAGAATGAACTGAATTATATGAAGTTTTTCAGCCTTCTTCTGTATATTTCACCCATTAATCTCGCTTGTTTCAAAGATTCAAATCAGTTAAAATAGTTTAAGAGAAGGCAAATGTTCTTATCAGTATCTTTGGGGTTTGATATTGTATTTAATTTAGGTCATTTGAACTTAATTTCTGTCTGGAGAAATTCCTTTCAAGTAAAAATAGATTGTGAACTTCTGGACCGCGTTAATGGAGGTTAGACTGAGAGATAAGTGTATTACAGGGAAGTGAGGTTAATATAAAGGCCAGACGGCTACAAACACTGTTGACCGAGCAGAACGTTCCTGCTGCATGCTAACCCCAAATATTGTGCATTGTGCAGTGGGGCTTCATAGCCTAAGTGTTTCCATTGCTGCCTGAGCTGCTCCTGCCACTGTAACACACACACACACACACACACACACAGAACTCATAATTAGTGTCAGTCATTCTGTTAGGCCCTGTGTAGCTCAGCAGTGTCACCTAGCGTTGCTAAACTGTCACCCTGCAGTTGGGTTCAGGGGGTTCAGGGCAAGGGCTTCTGTCAGATTACTCTACAGCGTAATGAAATACACCGCTTGCAGTTCACACTGAATCACGGGTGACGAGCTGGAGACACGTGGAGTTTGCTGTTCAATTAAATTAAAAGGCATCTACGAAGGCATTTGGGTCAGCGTTTATTTGAACCATTTAAAACAGGCTTTTGGATGAGGAGTGGCTGGTGTTGCCTTCAGAATACAGACTTGATGGAAAATAAAACAAGTTTAACGCACAAAACGTTGCACAGCGAAGTATTGTGTGTTTATTTTTTACTCTTCTTATTTTCCCTCCTGATTACGGCACTGAAAGAATAATGGTCATTTTGAGCTTTATCTTTGGCAAGATGTCTTAAGTTCCTCTTAATGGTAGAAAAACAGAGCGGCCTCATACTTTCATTTCCATCCAAGTTGACCCTCCCTAAAGGCTCGAGTGATTGGTGGTGTTCACGCTCGCATGTGTTCACGCTTATCCTCTTCTTTAAATGTGTCCTTCAGAAACGGTGCACTCCACAGTCACCACAGTGTAGGTCAGTTGTGATTCCTTGCTCTCGGTTCTCTGAAGAGAGCAGGTCCGTTTTCTCTGGCTTTCCAGGATTTCTCTGGCTTTCAGGCTGATCTAGAGTGGCACTTTAAACGGGCCACTTGGAGGCTAATTGTGCTCTTCCAGATGGTCTAAGTTACCTTTTGATAGCCGATTGTAGATCGGCAATCTCATCATTAGTTTCTTTTAGTGGCTTTATTTGTTTATAATCCAACTGCAGGATTTGCTGTAATATAGGAAGAGAACAAGGAATTTTTGTCCATTTGTTTAGCAAAGCAGTGGTCACTTTAAACGTTTCCCTCTTGCAATCATCTGAACAGACCATGATAAATATTTCTAAATAGTTCTGAAGTTTCTGAAGTCGTTCAAATATACAACAGCTTTTGGCCATGTGCAAGAAGTACATGCAAAAGTAAATAAAAAACAAATATAATTTATTTGTGTTCACTCAGAGCTGTCAGTCGAAGGTGTTTGACCTATCGCACGGCGTGTCCCAGTACGCCTGGTTTCCCTGTGAAGAGTCGCAGCAGCACAGCTGGTCTGCACAATACTGGCTGAAGGTAAGAGCTGCTTGCGTCATGTTCCGGTTTAATCCTCGTGTTTTGTCACATCAAGTGGATAACGCTGTATAAACGTACCGTGAGCTTGTCAAGTAGAACATGTTTTTGGATCGACATCTGTGTTGGTCCTGGAACAACATTCTTGTGAAGGTTTTGGGGTTCAGCTTTGAGCTGGGTCGGGCTTAAACAACGCTCTTATCAATTATCATCATTTTACTCTGAATTTAGGAGAAGTTACAGTGTCTTACCATGAGAATCTCTTCCATGTAAATTTGTGTATTGTCCTATCTAAGGTAACAGCATATTTTGTCAATTAAGGGGTTTGTATTTCTGCAGCGTCAAGCTGGGTAACCCCACCCACTGCAAAAATCCCATTGGTCAAAATCTGGATGTTTCGAGTAGATGCGATTGTCATGTAGTTGTCAAATTTGTTACGCCTTGTTTGGTCACATGGTGCTAGTGTTAGGGTTTAATCAACAAATGATGTTAATCCAGAAACACACATAGCTTGCTTAAATCACAGTGACTAATTATACAGTATAAGTGAATGTCAGTGAGCTTTTGTCTGTCTCCTCTAAGGCCTATTACGCTCATCCTATGGTGGCCGCTGCTGTCATCATCCATCTGGCTGCTGATGGCACAGGTGACATGGACCAGCGGCAACACAACATCACTGTTCAACTGGTGGACACCAAGGAGCAAACCCATCCTCTTGGTCAGTCCCACAAATGTGTTGTTGCTCTCTTAACTACGACATTTTCACATTTAAAGAAACTTCTGTTATCTTGAGTCCAGTTATAGCCTTAAAGGAACAGTTCATCCAAAAACCTCCAGTCTTTATTCATTAAGCCTCATGTTATATGTTTCTTTAATGGACCACAAAATGAGATATATGCAGTAGAATGTACATTTGTGTTTACTGTCCAAAAAACAAAATAGTACCAACGTCATTTACTGTCAAACACAAAGGTGTAAGTAGACCAAAATTGAATTCAATTGAAATATTGTTCTCTTAGCTGATGTGTTTTATCTAGCAAATGCTTCGTTTGCAATGCATGCTGCATACTCATGAACTCTTGCATGTTGTCTGTTGTTCAATGATGGGATGCTTGTAGGGGACTGGAGACTGAGTTGCCGGAACAATCCACTGGTGATTCCCGTCAGTCATGACCTGAGCGTGGCCTTCTACCGGACAAAGGCCATTATAGTGAGCTTCGGCTCTCCTCTGGTGGCCATCTCAGGTGTAGGCTTGCGCTCCTTCCAGTATTTTGACCCCATCACTATCAGTGGCTGTCAGACCAATGAAATCTACAATCCCATGGGCCAAAGGTGAGAAGATAAATCTACCATCGCTTCCGCTCATGTCAGTGTACATGTTTTGTCAGTCAGACAGCGCCCCTGCATTCAACTAGTGCTTGAATTTTAGTCCATATATTATAAAATGAATCATACTTGTTTGTCTTATATTTGAAAGGTGTGTCAATTATTCCACAGCAGTGTGGAATCATGCAAAAACAACCGCTGGGTTTCATTGTATAAATATTTTAATTGTAGGTATATTTGCTTCCCGTGGTTTGTTCACAACCAGATGTTTTAAAATAATAGAGGGGTTATGTGATCTCCACCTGGCAGTCACAATGAGTGACCAGCATATTTGTTCAAAGTTCTTGTAATTTAGGTCAAAAAACTATTTATTTTACACCATTTGAGGCTTGAATTTGTAAGTTCTGCACCTCTGGCATCACTTAATGCAAAAATAATGTTTTCAAACAAACAAAAAAAACACTTCCCCATCTGCTATTGGTCAGCCTAAAAGATAGCCCCGCCCCAGACTCTAGATTGATGCATCTGACATGCCTATAGCTTGTATAAAAGTTACTTTATTTTAAAGAAATTGAAATATTTAATGTAACTTTAATCGCAGCTTCAAAAGGTGTATTGAAATGTAAGGCTCTTGTGATAGGTAGACTCTAAATGAAGTGAACTTTTATACTCAGTACAACTCGGTCCAAGTTACTGTAACTGTAATCTTTGTGAATGTCATGATTTCTCAGTTGCGTGCATTACTCATGCGACACCATCGAGTGTCAGGAGCCAGTGGTCAGTAATGCAGAGATGAAGTGCAGCAGCCCCGGATACTTCAATGGTGCTCGCTGCAGCATTACCTGCAACAGAGGTTACATACTGAAGATCCACAGAGACGATGACATCATCAAAACCCAGGTACCACCACGCTCCACTCATTGCTTTGTTTGCTGTCTGTGTTTATTTTCTGCAATTTTTGACTCTCATAGAAAAGTACAGAACGTGCGCACACACAGCGACTTATTTTAGATTAAACACTAAACACTGACTAATGCCTCATGCCTTGACCACATATGGAGAAAGTGGCGGGGAAAATGTATGGCTTATATAGGCTTTGCTGAACTGTGAGACAGTAAGAGAACAATCACAATAGCTGGTGCTCAGGCCCGGCGTTCCATATGGCTCAAATAAAAGACAAGCTGTGGATTTTTCATAAACACGCTCTCACCCTTCTGTCTGACTGGAAGTTTTTCTGTTGTTGTTATTGTAATAGCTAGAAAACCAGTTTGAGTGAATAACAACCTCGAGTCATTTGTGAGAGATGAAAAGGAAGTTCAGCCTTCATAAATCTTTGTCTGTGAAACGTGAGCACTGAGTTTTCTCGCAGCATGGCTGTTATTTGGCATGCACGTACCTGTTTTTTTGTTGTTTTTTTATGTAACTTATTTTACTGGAATCAGTCTTTCAGTTCGAAACAAATGTGGTATCTGACATATTGTTTCATTTTAGTTCGAAAATTATTTCTGAAGTGTCATTTAGTAAATAAAAATTACCCTGTCAGTTGATGAATCAGTTGAATCAAAATTGACTTACTTGGATTTCAGCTGCGTTCAGTTTTGGTATGATTTGAAAAACTCTTCAAAAGAACAAATCAGCCAATAGATAAGTCAGTATTGTCAAAGGTTTTTGTTGTTATTATGTCATATAATGTCATGAAACATTTCTCAGCTGTAGAATTGGCAGCTTTGAAGATATAAACAAATTGGTTTCCTTTAATTAACCAGAATTTGTGGCAAAAATGGCACCAGAAGTGTCTAAACGCTCCCGAAATGTGAATTGTGGGCGTAGTTACGTTTTATTACATAAAATATGCGGTTTGACAAATTATCTAAATAAGTGTATTACATTTTCTGGGGGTTTAAGTAAAGGATAGCACACAGTATATTTTATCTATGTAGAAACAAATGCCCTCATAAAAGTAAAAATGCCCCAGTAAAAATATTTAAAAAATGTTATAGTTCTGTATGTTATAGACACCGGTCTGTACGTGTACATGTGAGTCTGCTTGTGTCTTTGTGCGTGAGCGTGTTTCTTGCATGTCTGCTAATTGCGCTAAATGTGTGAGGAAAGTGTTGGAGTGTAGTCAGTCAGGATGCAATTTGATTGAGTCTATTAGACGTCCGAAAAAGTGGGGCGCCACGTTCGGCCTCCAGCGCTCTCCCCTGGGACGGTGTTTAAGACAGTCACGGATCAGTGGCACTGCGGATCTGTGGACTTTACCGAGCAACACGCACAGAATACAGCAACCCAAACCCTCGGCTATTTATCTCATGAAGAACGTCTCGGGCCATTTGCTGTTCTGGCCCTTTAAAAACAACTTTGTTCTGTTTTTCTAGCTCTTAATGCGTTCGACAGACACTTCCAACCAAACCGACTCCCAGCGCATTCAAGCTATGCATTTTATCAGCGTCTGCATTCCCTGGGACTCAAACCCACAATCTTGATGTTGTGAGCCCAACGCTCTACCTTTTGATTTGCAGAGAAGCTCAAAGCTTTTCTTGGGGATATTGACGAGAAAAGAACAAGGGGAAAAAAAAGAAAGAGCAAAAGTAATAAAAAAGAGAGAATAAAAGGAGAAAATGCCATGTGTTCTTTTTAAGCACGTGAGGTCTGCAGTGTAATGGGTGGGTTTTCTGACAGTAGATATGGGCAGGGGAGATGTCGAGTCCGATGATGTAAAGTCTGAGAGAGAGAGTTTGTATAAAGCTGCTGCCGGATCTGTGGCTCTACAGCACCACATTGTAAAATGAAAACCAAACTGTCTGGTGTTCACGAAACATTAGCCAGCATTTAGTCTGCACACGGACTGCTTGTGATGCACTGACAGTCATGCACTGTGCAGTATTAAAACACCACACACTTTACGTGTGGTCAGTCTTTAAAGCAGATTCATCTGTTGCTTAGAAGATGAAATGCGTAACTGTTATCCTGGAGTGATGCATAATTCGGCTGTATGTATAAAATATAGATAATTGAGCTAAAAATATTCAGTAGGTTACTACAATAGTTTTTTTTTGCAGTGCAATTATGTTTTCGAACATGAAATAATAATAATAATAATAATAATAATTTGAGTGTTGCTTGCCAACAATGTTAACATTATTTAACATAAAGCTAACATGATTTAGCATAATAGATATACTGAAATGTGGCTTATTCATGTTATGCAGTTTCTAGAAATGGTTGCTAGGTCAAATAAGCCCCTTAACATCTCTACAATGTTTAATTCTGAGATATTGTTGCTAGGATACAGTAAATGGTTGTTAGGGTGTAGCTAGACAGTTAACAGGGTAAAACTAATAGACAAATATGTGCTTGAATAAAAAGAGCCAACTCCCATGTCTCTATGATGTGCTGGAGCTGAGATATGGCTAATTCATGTTGGTTACTAGGGTGCTCTAAATGGTTGCTAGGGCATGACTGGGCAGTTTCGTACACTTAAGCGCTTAATAAAGTCATAACACACCTCTCCTCAATAAGCTGGTTGATCTACCCCTATACTCATAACTCTACAACAAACGGTGTGGGACGAGTTAAGCGCAGAGTTAAGTTTCATCTGGAAAAAAGAACTAGCATGATGCTAGCATGATTAGCATAAAAAGAATTATGCGGGTAAAAGTAATACCACTAATAATATTGCTGTTGTTAGCTCTGATGCTGCAAAATCAAAATAAAGTTTTAATAGAAAGTTTCTTACTGTTAAAAATGTATTTTATTTTATTTAGCAAAGAGTATTTTTCTGCCATTGTTATATTACAGGGAAATAATAATCAAAACATACACTTAAAAGCTATGTAAACACGTACCCAATGTTTCCTTTAGATTCCCTGTTTTCATTTTTTTTAAGTATAATTTTTTAATAGACATGCCAGTTTCTTATTGGCCTGTGTGCAGGAGAATGATGTGATGAAGCGAGCGCTTGGCCTTTTACAGAGCAAAAGTGCTGATCCCAGCGCAGCCATTACAGCTTATCAGCCATCTCCAGGGAGCTAATAAAGTGTTCCTTAAGACAAATTAGCCATTTTAACATTAACCTGTTACGGTAACATAATTGAGAGGGTGCCAATACAGTCCTATTTAAAAACGACAGAGATAAATGTGTTTCTGAGGTGACGGGCCAAGTCAAGCATCGAGGTTTATGATCTTGCATGGGCAACATGCACAGGGGGCAGTTTGGAGAGCAGATAACTACAGCAACAATCACCACAGTGTCTTGTCTTTATGGCCGGAGCGTCCTGGCTGTTAGCCCCTTGTTTTTGCCAAGGTGTTATTGAAAGCAGAACATGTCCTAAAACCACTGTTAGACAAACAACATTTCAACAGAGTGGAGAGAAATGGAGACATAAAGGTTTGCTTTACCCCCTGTTTCTCTAGCGCTTGCGTGTGTGTGCGCACGTATGTGTGTTTGCTCGCGTATGTCGGTGTGTGTTCGTGTGCATGTACAAGCTTGTGTGTGTGTGTGTGCGTGGAGAGAGAGGCAGGATGGGGGTGGGGTGCAGAAGAAAAGTCCAACAGACGCATCTGTGTTGAATTAGGCACAGTAGTCAGTGGTAGTTAAACACTCGGTGGAGGAGAAATCAACAGCTGTAAAGTTTTAAAGAAGGAAACTCCGCACGCAGACACCACCTCTACGCCCCCCCTCCCCATCACGCCACCCCCAGGTGGGGCGGCAGTCCCCATCTACGACAAACTGTTTTTCCTCTCTTACTTGCAACTAAAGCAGGAATGATATTTGTGTGTGTGTGTGTTTTATTTGTGTATGTCACTAATATTACGTACCTAACAGATGGGTCCCCGGGCATTTAAGCAGCCCCTGCGTGTGTGTGTTTCTCCTGTTCAACCACAACAGTTTATGTTTTCCCTTTCCTCCAACACACACACACACACCCCATGACTGTGGTCATTCCTTTTACAGCTTCTGTAAGGCAGCCAGTGCTGCTAATAAACTGCGTGTCTAAACTGTCATTCAGCTTTGAAATGGGTTGGAGAGAGCCAGAGAGGTCCGGGAAGGGAAATTTAGATGACACTTTAATGTACTCCTGTAGCCCCTCGCAAGTTTTTATGAAGAAGGCAGGTATGAACACACGCTGTGCCATTGTTATGACACATAAACGGCGCTCCCTCTGACCCGAGGAGGAGATGTTGAGTGTGTGGTTGACTGCCATTCAGTTGAGAGATCTTATTGAGTCAGTGATATATTTGTTACATTGCTGCCCTCACATGATGAGATGGAATGAAGCTCTCAGCATTTCTCCTTTTCGTTAGTATTTATTGCTTTTTAATTTGTTTTCTTCTCTTTTGCTGTTGTTGTTTCAGATATTCACCTCAAATATTCTTTTTTGTTGTTGTTGTTTTCCAAGATATGCAACTCAATTGTTTTGTTTTGCAGATATTCACCTCAAATATTCCAGGCTCACACTTTCATGGTGAGCTGTTTTCAATAAGAGCTTCAGCTTAAGAGAAGGAAGAGGGAAAGAAAAGGGGCAAAAAGTGTTTTGTAACTGCGTCTGGATTGCATTTCAAATGCTTCCCGCTGCCCGCTCAGTTTTAGGTGCTGGTACAGAACATGTAAATTTCCTGAGAGGGTACAGAACATTAGATAAGCATTGGATTCCACAGACTCACTACATTCCAGCCCATTTAAATTTGCCGTTTCATAAAAGCAGAAAAGAAAAGAGAAGGAAAAACTTGGCCAGGGTCGCAGTAAAGCAACAACAGAATTGCTGTTCGTTCATTTGAATGTTTTGTTTTGTGGATGCAAGTTAAAGAATATTTGCCGCAATCATCTGGGCCTCACCCGCACAAACGGTTTGGCTTCACAGAAACTGGTTCAGTAAACATCGCTGACATCTTTTTTGGTAAGCCGCCTTTCATCACTTGTCATAAACAAGTGGATAGTTCTGTGGAGACGTGCGTGTTTTACTCGTTGCTTCACTGAAACAGTCTGGAGTCTAAGCCCATCTATTGCCCGTGTCCAAGCTGCTGGGTATGGTTCATGTTAAACCTCACTTTTTACTTAATGCTTAATACCACACACAAAAAGTACAACAATCCAGTAAACCACACTTTTACATCACAATACTTGTTTTGGCCGAGGAAAGTCTTACATTTGCTGTGGTGCAGTAAAAGCACGTTTGAAGGTGAAGTGGTTTGCACATATGAAGATTCGTGGAGGACAGAAAAATGTGCCGGTTCGCTCCTGCTGACAAATGAATGACTGTTATTTCTGCTTTGTACACATTACCATTTGATTAGCTGTTTTTTTGCAGGCACTGTAAGGTTTTGTAGACAGCTTGATGTTAACAATAGCAGTGATTCATGTATTTTGTGTAGCAGGTCAGTATGTTACCTCAGAAACTAAATCATTTATTCTTTAGAGGGGTGAAATGGTCTCAATAAGTTTTAGGCAGACTGGTGCTCGTTGTTGTGAATTGAGATTGATAATAAAATTTAGGAAAGCAGAAGTTAAATTGTGGTGCTGCAAGTGTAGTTTTCAATACAAATTTCATTTATATTTACATGTATGCATTTAGCAGATATAAGTTCATAAGTATTAATAATAGTCAATATTAGTAATAATAATAGTCAATGTTTGAAAGACAGTCTATTAAAAAGGGCAATTTTTTCCCAGAATTCTCTAACTTAAGTTTTGATGTCTGTGTTTGTTTTAATGAACTTAGTCAATAACATTATGCTTGTGGTTTAAAGCTAAATGAAAATCAACATAAACAAATAGGCATAATTTTATTCTTTGGGGCAAAACTTCTTCTTAAAATTGTTTGAATTTTTATAGAATTGCAATTCTAGTAAATAAAGTTAATCCTCTTGCTGTAATTACGAAGAGTGAGAGAGAATGAGAGAGTAAGGTAAAGATGAGAGAGAGAATCAGAGAATTTGGCGATTCTGTTTGTGCTACAGAACTTCCACGGATGTCTTTACACGCATGACGCGGGTCTTCGTAAAAGCAGAAGCGACCTCTGACTTATTCTGCTCTAAATTCTGACAGCTTTATACATTGTATCTCAGACATTTATTATCACCCACTCGGTCTCCTGTCTCTTCCTTACACTTTTATACACTCATTTAGCTTCTTTTTTACAGTAGTTTCTGTGCAATGTGCTACTGTAACAATGTTATTGAAACAGATGTGTATTATTTGACATGGTTTGGTGTGATGGTATGTCAGGAAGTTCGAGCGGTTGCAGTGACCAAGTGAATTAACAGAGAAAACAAAATGTTCTTTTCCGATATTTGAGCCGCTTACTGTCATGTTTTTCCCTCTCAACAGTCGGAATCCACAGTGACCCTCACCTGCGCGGATGGAAAATGGAACAAGCAGGTGACCTGTGAACCCGTGGACTGCGGGCGGCCTGACAAGTACCACGTGCACCCGGCCGTCTTCGAGTTCACCGAGGGTACCACCTACGGCAAGAAGTGCACTTTCCAGTGCCGGGAGCCGGCTCAGCTTGTGGGTGGGTAGACAGATCCTAAAAAACAAGCCCCTTGGGATTGAGAGAGGTCGGCCCTATAAATGCCAAAAATGCTTTAGACACCAATAAAGGCACTTTGAGAAAACAGTGATGTATGTTACATTAAAAGAATATCTTAAATGAATAAAGGAATATTTTTAGTTAAATTAAAACCTATTCAATGTTATTTATATAGCGCTTTTTACAGCGTTACGTGGCTTCAGAGCAGCTTCACATATAAAAAAAATTAAACACAAAACAAATGTCAGACTTGTAAATGGTATTATTGCAAATAATACGTGAGATGTATAAGACTAATTAAGTATACTAGGTTTTTATTTATGGATAAAGGGTTGATTGAACCGATGAAACCACAAAATCATTGAGCAAGATATGCGTTCTAGCTTACATAGGGATGGCATATAATAGATTACATCTTATGGGACAGGGCTATAAGGGATTTGCATTAGTACCATGAACTACATAACATGCAAAGTAAATACATACATACATAAAATATATACAATAAAAATATCAGAAGTTTACAAATTACAAATCCCTAACCTAAGTTAGACGTCAAGCTAACCTATGAAAAAGGAAGTCATTATGTCCCACACAAACTTCCTGTTTCAATGGGAAATAATAGCAGCACAAAAAAATTAACCCCTTAGTTCCCTTAGTTTGTTGTAATTAGCAACAAAAAAATTACCATTTACGGTGAAACACT
>JAZGTJ010007132.1:0-16552 GCA_036877575.1 Botia almorhae
GCTGTGGAGTCAGGCTTCTTTCGATGTGAACGTGTATTACCTCCAAAATAATGAACCTGTAACCACAACAGAGGAAAGAGGAAGTGGGCTTCTGTATCCCAAACAGGAAGTTCAAAACAGCACAAGTGTGTGACCTCACGTGCCACCAGCCCGCAGAGTGCTGTAATTACTTCCTGTTGTATGTTTCTTTCTAAGAATCAGGACTTTGTAAAAACCATGTTTGTTCTTCTAGTATCTATAAATCACATGATCAAAAAATGAAGCGATCAAATCTGACTTTAAATAATCTGAGCAAAGAATTTTCATCCTGTAATGTTCTTAAAACATTCCACTAACAACTTAAGAATATATATATATATATATATATATATATGATCATATATATCAGATATATCAATATATCAGAGTTTTGATCATATCATATCATCTAATTCCAATATCACCTTTGAGAAGAATTGAGAACATGCAGAATTCTGATGCGGCTACAGAAATCTGAGTGACTCAGTTCTGATCACATTGACAAATGATTGTTTCAGATATATAGATTATACTTTACTGACACACTGCATGTTACTGTTTGTTTGGTCAGGAATGCTGTGGCATGCACGCAGTAAATGCAAAACAGCAGAAAGTAGCACATAACATACAATTAAACGCTTGTTTTGTCTTGCCGGGCACAATGAAAGGAGAGAAGCCGTCTTAAACACAGCCGTACGCTTCTGTTCTGTTAAAAGCAGAAGGAATGTGCTGTTGTGAAAGCCACACGAGTCCAGACTCAGAGGAGCGCTGAAGCACTGGGCCACAGTGACACGCTGCTTGATGTTTGTTTGTGTGAATGACAGTTTTAGACCTTGTCATTCTCACCACACACTGATTCATTCCATGTGTGTGTGTGTGTGTCTGTTTGTGTCTTTAGGACCCGTTTTGCAGCACACTGTAGTGATGTTGTGCAGAGGGAGGAAGTTCATTGTTAAATGAAGCTCGCTGCCTTCCCTAAACTCAGAGAATAGCCCAAAATGACCTCATTACATAGAGAATGAAATTAAAATCAAATTCAAACACTGCATTTCTTTCATGAAGGTTGTTTGGGTTGCGATTGTGAAGTCTGCCTGTAGCTCAGTGGTTAGAGCATCAAGGTCATGGGTTCGATCCCAGGGATTGCACATACTAAGAAACAATGTATAGTATAATGCAATGTAAGTCGCTTTAGATAAAAGCGTCTGCCAAATACATAAATATAAATGTAATTCTAATCCTTCATAAGTGTTTGGAAAGGAATAATCATACACAAGCGCAAAAGCTGAGCCTGTAAAAAAATCTTGGGTGTGTTCTGATGCGTTTCTTGGGTGTTTTGTTGGAACATTCTTCCCTGTCCTTCTGCTCACACCCAGAGCTAGTATCACCCCTCAATAACTACTTTGCTAACTATTTTAGGTTGCAAGAATGTTTCCCCAATGTTTTCATTAAGTTTCAAAAACGTTAACAAAACAAACAGATCATGTGTATCAATGGCACAGGTCTTAATATAAACCTGAGACATGGATGTTGTCCAGAAACATTTAAATAAATCTTTTAGTCATTTCCACTGTGTACATAATGGAATGTTTAACTCTGACATTTATTAAACAGGATTCACAGCAGGTGTGCTGTAACTTAAGGAGATGTTCTTTAGTTTAACATGCTGTTTTCTGTGTGCATGTAGTTAAAAAGACAAAAATCTGTTGTTGAGCACTTACATGACAGATCAAAACATGGACTCTTCACCCCCCATTCCCAACGGTAAGTTTATAATAATGAATTGAGGTGTCAGGCAAGATTTTGTGTGAAATATCTGTAAAGTAATCTAAACAGATTAGAGTTTAAACTTATCATCAGTGTTAAGAACATAATTCTGCAAGTAACACGCAATTCTGTGTTTTAACCAGAGGTGGCGGTAGAGAGGCAAACAAGGGATCGGAGGTTTAACACATTCATTCAGTTACTGACGTCATTCTATTGTGTGATTTATGAAACGTGATTGGATTATTCAGAAGTGACACACACAATTTTAGTCTGTTGATTTAACATATTTTAGTATGCTATGACCTTGACATCATTTCTGATTTCTAATTTCCTGTTTTGTGTGTTTAGCGTTCAAGCACAACATACAGAGTGTAACTAAGTGAAAAAACAAGCTTTAAATGACCTGCCTGACTCGGGTCTCCTGCTGTGGGCAGCACCTCGCTCGCCTCACTGACTGAATCGTTCGGGAAGGAACTGCAGCTTTGTTATCCTCTCCCTGACAATGATGAGCATTCCGAGGACAAAGAGACGGGAAATTCTGTTCCTTACAGACAAGAGAAGAAACATTCAACCATCCTGCTTAGCTCAAGGACGACAGCATTGTCTTTCCAGCTAACAGGGAACATTTTCAGAACATTGGCTAACATTCTCTAAATGTTCTCTTAGCGTTTTCAAAATAGTTATCGCAATAACGTTATTAAAATGTTTTTTTAAATGATACAGAAAAAAATGTTTGAATAACATTCACACATTGTAAACATTCCTACAACTTTCAAAATAACATTTTTAATGTGTTTGTTGCTTAATGCAAATGTTAGGGAAACTTTCTTACAAGCTAAAATTGTTTGCTCTTTACATATACATTATATATTATATTTTTATATTTATTATATTTATTATTGACTGTACAGATTACTATGAACCCATGAAGTATAAATCTAAAAGATAGAAATTAAATTGTAATATTTTGAGGTTTTAACGCTCACAAATCAAAGATGACAGCTTTGTGTTTTGACTAATCATTTTCATTTTGACAGAAGCTGTTATGTGAAGCCCAGTAATGTGAAGACTCATGATAGAACAGAGCTGCTGGGGGAAGGAGGCGGGGCTAGTCAGCTGGGAGACGACCCCATTGGAGAGGGTGTGTCTGGGAAATTCTAAAACACTCTCTTGGGGGCTGAACTAAGAAAAGAGAGAGAGAGAGAGAGAGAGAGAGACACGTGGAGTGAATTGTCAGATGTATGGAAACACTGGAATAGCTTATAGTGGGAGGTCACAGGCAGTGTAACAGGATTTTGCTTCACGCTCGTCCTCTCGTTGTCTGTCATCATTAATCTGCACTGGAGCTCTATGCTTACAGAGAAACTCTCACATTACAGACTGCAGGAGAATAACATTTCTGTGATTATATACTGGGAGAAGCCACAAGCCGTTAGCCAGGTATGAATATCAATCACTTGATCAATGAATTGGTCAACTGAACTCTCTTTCAAAGTTAGTATTAAGTGATGTCATTTTATTCTGTACATTATAATGAGCATCGTGCAGAAATGGTCTCCACTGTTAAAGTAATGATGGTGTCTCATACTTTATTTGTTATTATTTTGCATTTTGAAGATTGTCTACACTTGCAGACTGTCTGTGATGCTGTCTGTGGTTGTATGTGTTTGAACTGGTTGCTGACAGCAGTGTGTGTGTGTGTGTGTGTATTATAGTATTATAATGTCTGCTGTCTCATAAGTTACTCATGTGGAATAAAGTGTCAGGCACTGCTGAGACTTTAATAGTTTTGTGATTAGTATGTCATGAATGGTACTGACTGACTGAGTTGAATACAGCACTGCGGGTCGCACCATAATCGAGCAGGGGTGGACTTGACATCTCCTCCCCCCCTTATTTCTCAACAAAGGACGGGTCCAATAAATGTGAACTGTATTGTGAGAGAAACTTGTACAAAAGAAAAGCTATGAATATGAATATTCTGTTAATATGTTATCTGTGTGTATTGCATTTCTCAACAACCTTATAACTTTAGCAATAACAAGCATTTACATGTACAACAAGTCATATTTATCAGAAATAAACGTACTATTACAACATGATAAAATACTGTTTCTGTTAAATGTAAAAATTATTTGGTCTTGCTGTCCAAATGTTAAAGGGATGGTTCACCCCAAAATTTAATTTTTCTTCATTTACTCGCCCTCATGTTCCAGACCTGTATGACTTTTATCTTCTGTAGAAAACAAGAGAAGATATTTTGAGAAATGTCTCAGTGGTTTTGTGGTGTGTTCACAAGTCTGCGTGTACTTCCACACTTCCTTTTTTGTAAAGCTATGGAATTCTGGGTAATAAAGCACTCAGAACTGATTTGTGGTACAGGAGAATGAGGCTGAGAGTGTCATTTATGAGGGATGGAGGAGATGTTGATAAATTGCTGCCCGTATGTTCTTTCTGCTTTTGTCAAACTGTGGTGCGTTCTGGGTTGTTTTGTCTCTTGTTGCTTTACTGCTTTTGTCAGAGACAATGGGACGCTCGTTCAATGAGACAAACGCTCTGATGTCATAGAGGAAGTCGGGCTCAATACAAGTTACAATACAAGCATACTCTGCGAACAACTTATAAGAACATTTCCTTAATATTCCCAATATAAGTAACAAAAACGTTAAAAATGTCTTTTTGTATTTTTCTATGAGCACTCAAAACATCCAGTTTGTTTTTTAGACATTGTATGAACTTTATTTCTTGGTTCTAATAATGGTATTTAAATGTTTTAAATCTACGTTTTTAAAGCGTCCCACTAACAATGTAGAAGTAACGTTTTTGATTTATGATAGCTAATGTAAAAAAAGGTTCTACTAACGTTACCGCAACAATTAGAGAACTTTTAGAGAACTTTAGCTAATGTTCTGAGAACGTTCCCTGTTCGCTGGTATTAATGCTAATATGATTCTAGTGTGATAAAAGGTTTACAAACTGACTGTGCTGAGTTGAATTCACTGGTTAGTTCTGTTAACGGTTCTATTAGATTGTGTTCTCTACTCCTTCAGCTGATGCATGACTGTGTGAAGGGCTCTTTAAACTCTACACTCACTCTGTGCTCACTCACGCTTTTGTGTGCTGTTAGCAGGTTTGAATTCATTAAGGGGAAGCTGCATTATTCACCAGATTCCCACCAGCTCCTGTGGGGGACGGCTGGCTGGCTGGCTGGCTGGTGAAAGGCCAGGATGAAAACACTCAACTTGTTGTTTTAAAAATGCACAGGAAATTTTTCTCCTTCATGTGTTTAACCTTCTGCTGCGTGTGTCAGCGCTCTTCCAAACTGTTTGTATTACATGCTTACTTTACATATCATGAAAGTGTAACGTTCTCAGAATATTGGCTAATCAAAGTGGAACATTCTTGAACGTTGGCTAACATTTTCTATAAGTTCTTAAAGTCATCAAAATAGTTCTTGCAGTAACATTAGTAAAACCTTTTTAACATTATATATCATAGATCAGAAATTCTTATGTTATTCTTAAATTGTTCGTGGAATGCTTTAGGAATGTAACATAATTTAAAAAGTTTGGATAATCATTCTGATAATCAAGCAATACTGTTAATATAACGTCTAAAAACTGGATTAATAAAAACATTAAGGAAATGTTCCTACAACCTAACATTGTTGGATGGAAAGTGAACTTGTCTTTGACTGTTATTGTACCCATTAACCTGTACATCTGCCCCTTTATACTGTTACATAACTGGCTCTTTCTAATCCTTTGTAAGCAACATTGGAATATGCCGCAAAACCCAAAGCAAAATGTTATTTTTCAGAGACTGGTTTTCAGTTTTCTTTGAAATATTAACTTTGTCTCGGATGTTTCTGCTAAAATTCTTTAGTGACAATAAAAACAGACACAAATCAGTCAGTCACTGAAATGCAACACGAGTTCAAAACTATAAACATTCCTCAAATTTTGAGGGGAAAAATCTTCAGAGAAGACGTGAGATTACTTACTGGGGACTTTTTCTCAGAAGAAATATCTGACAGGCGGAAAATTAAAGATAAAGTCTCCAGTTGGACTTTAATATCATCCTGTGAAGAAACACAGAGATTTGTTTGTTTCTGTCGTAAGGTAACAGGCAACAGTAAGACCTCAATCTACAGGCATAGCTTCATATGAGCCAGTATGAGCCATGATGGTTTTCCTGGAGAACAAAACCTCTTTAATTTTCCCTGAACAGACAATGTATTGATCAGACACAAAAAGTGTGTGTGTGTTTCTGTGTGTGAAGAATGACATCAGAAGTGACAATCAGCTGTGCTTTTAGTATTGAAGAGAATACAGGAAAGAGAGAGAGAGAGAGAGAGAGAGAGAGAGAGCGCAGGCTTCTATGACTGACATCTTGGAGGGTGTCATATGATGACATGTCAGTACAGAACAGAACGAGTACTTGAGAGAGAAGAGGATAATGGAGACAGAGTGTAAGGAAACAGAAAACAGAAGAGCAAAGCATCAGTTAATAAGTGTTTAATAAGTGTTTAATAAGTGTTTGGAATATTTATGACCTGGAAAAAGAGAAAGTTTAGCACATATGATCTGTAGGCCACAGGAGCTGTTTTGGTTTCTGACAGCTGCCGCTCTGCATCACTGCCTGCTGAAATGTTGAAACCCTGCAGGGCTCCATGTTCATCTACTGTCACCTTTTAACGTGGGCTGACCATGAAATCTATATTCACTATTTTTATGTTTATATTCCTGTTTTAATTTTTGGAAAGGTCAGTTATCCTTCTAAAATCACTGGTGTGAGTATTTTGGTCCCTCAGTTCTCCTGACACAGGAAGTTCAGATCAGAAACATGTGATTACTTCAGACCCTCTGAGACACACAGAACAAAGTGAATCTCTGGCTTTAATAGGATTCCTGTCTCACGCTGATGATCATTTAGTAACACTGATCTGTGGATTAAATGTCTTCCAGCCACCACATGAAAACCAGCAGCAGTGAATAAAATCTCGTGTTTCAGGCCTGCCGGACATCCAGCAGGTGCTCCAGGTGCAAAAATATACAGCTGCAGAATTCCCTGACCATTAAACTGCTGCTGTGTGGATCTGGTCATTAAACGGCAGAACAAGCAGAATGTGTAAAGAGTTACATAAACAAATAAAGAAGAACAATCACGGCTGTATGTCTCCAGAAGTTGCTTGTTTGTGGTGTTACAGTCAGTTTATCCAGCAAACAGCGAAAACCCCCCCCCCAAAAATCACATTTTGAACATTTGTAGATAAAGTTTCTAACGTTTTGTAAACATTTTTTATGACTTTCTTTTGAAGTTTGTGCTTTTTTGAAGTGTTACGTTTCAGACAAATGTAAGCTCTGTCTTAGAGTTTGAGGAGAATTAATTAGCGCGATCACAAGCTGATTCAGGATGTTGAGAAACTGGTTGTCATGGACCGGTGGAATCGGGGGGTGGAGGTGATGGTGGTTAGTTAACAGGTTTAGACATCCCAGCAGGGTTTTACCAGGGAGTTTCCAACTTACTCCACAGTGTGTGTGTGTGTGTGTGTGTGTGATGAGAATGAGATCATGGTATGATGCCAGACCTTAAACACAGACACTGTCTCAGATTGAGTTTCACTCATCACAATAGAAGATGGTGGAGCACTGTTGTGTGTGTGTGTGTGTGTGTGTCACATTAGGTGTCTGTGCTTTGAGGGAACTTTGGATAGACTTAATGACTTTTAATACATAATTCATTATTAATTGTCCTCATAGGGACCACTGGCTGGTCCCCACAATGTGAGTTACAGGGTTTAAGTCACATAGTGATAGATAAATGACAGAATCTATATTTTTGGAATTACTGTCCCTTTAAGAGCTCTAACACATCTCAAAGTAAAGTGGTCTTGCCTGTTAAACTATATATGTGTTTATGTGTATTGGGGAAGTCGTTACCCCACTATACCCCACCCTACCTTTAATTCCCCTTGCCTGTTATTATATTTTAAAGGCGAGGATGATGGCAGAAGGGAGGTTCTCCAGTCTGCCCAGACACATGCCTATTGGGCAGCAGTGTGCCCTCGTTTCCTCCATGGATCTGTTGAGCTCGCAGCCCACCGCGCCCGAGACGCTGCCCACCAGCTGCCAGAGTGTCTCAATCCACGGCACTCTCCCCCGCAAGAAGACACCCAGCACAGGTGCCTGCATGCAGCAGCGCGAGACGAATGGAAATGCATCTGCAGCAGGATATCCCAGCCGGCATCGTCTTCCAGCATCACCACTAACACACAACATCATTAAACAGCAGCAGACTGGCAGCACCACATCCAGGTAAACAAACATCTTTATGTGTGCGTAACTGTGTTGCACCTTAAAGGGCCAGTTCACCCCAAAATAAAAGTTCTGTTATGATTGACTAACTCTATATGATGTTTTGTGGTCTATGGAACACAAAAGTTCGGAGTGGAAGTAAATAACGACAACATATAAAGAAAATGACAATGATTACAAATTTTGGATAAACTGTTTCTTTTTTAGCTGCAAGTGTGAGGCAGCTGTTTAAACACACACACACACACACACACACACACACAGACTGAATGTTTTCACAGGTTAAAGTAAGGATTGTGGATTTATAGCTTGATGGAGAGATTAAAGGAGATTGATGCCAGGGTCTAGCAGAAATCATATATACATAGACATTATTATATTACCATTACTGCTCTGTGTGTTCTGGCAGACATTGGGCCTTTGTTATTTTTTCCTGTATTACCGTTATGCAACTTCATTAGTGTTGCTAAGCTCTACAGATCTCAAACATTCCAGTCAGACTGCCAGGTGGGTCCAAAAGATCTCCTTCCACGGTTCCACAGTTCCGCTGATGTCATGTGTGTCAGTTCTCCTGGAATCTCTCTGTCACATAAAATCAGTAAACATGCAGCAAAACAGCAGGAAGCAGCTTTTTAAATCAAACATCTTCAATGTCTGTCAGTCATTTTCCATCAGTTTTTGTTTATTTAATTGTTTGACTAAACACATTTCATTATTTATAATATTTCATTATTTCACTAATATTATGTGCAGCCCCAGTTTTATAACATGCTTTCTTGTACGGCTGTGTTAGTTCACTTGTGAACTGACCTTTCATTTATTAATTGTGTGTGTGTGTTCTTAAATGCACTTATGTGTTACATGCCAAATGCCTTGTTTCTTTTCAGTGACTCAAGCATTATGAATCTGTTTTGGGAAATCCAATAATAGTCTGTCTGTTACTCTGATCTGCTGTATCCTCCCTCGGTTTGCAACTCTGTCTGGTGAAGTTTTGTAAGAGGCTAGTGGTTCAGCAGGGTACAAATCACCACTTAGAGACACGATACAGCAGTGGCTGAGCACAGAATGATCCCTTGAGCCAGAGAGGGATGTTTTTGGGTCTGTGTCCTCACCACTTGCCCTCCTATTGCACATAACACAGTATGTTCGGGCAGGTCTGAAACTCGGCCCAAAGGGTCTTGACAAAGTTCTGTTATATTGCACTAACATGGTGTTTAGAAGCTGTGTGACACTTTAAAGACTATTTTAAACTTTAAAAACCATCAAGTAACAAACGCACACACTAAAAAAAGCTATTTTAAATGTTTTCGGAATGTAGGACATTGTATTAACAATATAAACGTTCCACTAACAATTCAAGAAAAACGTTTATGATATGATAAATAATGTTGAAAAGTGTTCAACTAACACTACTGCAAGAATGCTTTTGATAACTCTAGAATAACTTCTGCACAATGATGGTCCAATGGGACCCGACTTAAAACAGGAAAATCAATTCCGGGAATGATGCTCCTCGTTAAGTCAATAAACAAAACACATTTTCTCAAACAGCCTCATGTTTCCTGTTATCTGATGCTTCTGTATGTGCCTGAGATTTTAACTGTAGGTGACACGTCCTCTTTGAACCTGAAAGCCACTTTTATCCCCAAAGGGGGTGAGACAGTTCACCACACACCCTACTGGTAATAAAGAAAGAACAAGTAAAGGAAAGTTTTGTGTAAGCTGAGATGCAGGGAATTCTGGGTAAGGGCACTGCGGGGCAGAAAGAGCGGGGGCGGAAGATCTAAATGGGGCAAAGGCTGAGACGTGCACCTCAGACCTCAGTGGCTTTAAGCAGAGCTGAACTGCACTGTAGGTTCTGTCCGGCGATTCACTCCATACTGCTGTGCCTTCCACCGCGAGTATAAACAACTAAATAAATAACAAATGTAATGCTGCACAAAACTGATAAATGGCCGTCTCTGCCGTCAGGGTGAAGCACATCAGATCTCAGTTTTAAAGCCGGTGGCAGGCAAAGAGTTCACACAAATAATCGCTGTGTTTCGCCTCCTATCCATAAACTGCAGATTCTTTGTTTTATTTGTGCTATGTTTGCCTCTTACCCAAAGTTTGTTTGTTTATGCTCTTTCAAGGTCTGTGGGAAAAGTGTAAGGAATGAATTTCCTTTTTCCGGGCTATAATCCAGCAGAGTTTTGGGTTTAAAACTTCACAAAAACAACAAATCTGGAGAGTAACAAAGTGTGTTTTGTTTGTGTATGTGAGACTGTAAGCTTTGACTAATGTTCTTTAAAGGTTCTCTCAATGTTGTTAAAAAATGTTTTTCCTTAATGCTGTGCATCATATAAATATACACCAAAAACTTTAGTTTAGTAACATTCCTAGAACTTTATAAAATAACTTTTGCAATGATTTAGTTACCTTGAGGAAATGTTCTTACAACCTAAAACTGTTGGGGATGTGTATCTATGAAAAGCCACCAGAATCCTTCAGACTTCTGATAACAGCTGTGACGCGCTCATCAAAAACCTCTTAAACTTTCATTTTTATCTCCTCTGAAGTTCATGTATTATGAGGCATTTCCTCACAGCAGCTCACTGCTTTAATCTCTTTATATTTGTGTTGATGTGGAGCGGAAGCAATTATGATGTGCGTGTGTGTGTTTGGGGGATGGTGGGCGTATGTGCTTACATGTGAAGTCTGGTGTGGTCTATAGTGTTGCTCCAATGACCTCAGGCCAGCGAGACACATGTCTGTGTCCAGTCCCTTTATACTGCAGTCCAAGACCAGCCTGTCCAGAGAACACACACACACACAGTTAGACAGGCAGACAGCTGAAAGTCAAACTGATGTGTTCACTGAAAAGAGTTTTCTCTTTCTCCTGCAGGGACGCAGCCGGCATGGACCTGACCCTGGAGTATGTCAAGGTAAGACCTCACATCCACCTTTATCAACGTGTGTGTGTGTGTGTGTGTGTGTGTGGTTCTGAGTGACAGCTTTATGACAGTAACACGCTGGTGATGACCTGAGGCAGTGTATGACGCATGTAAAAATGATTGTATGTGTCATACAGCAGGTGCAGTTTGTAGAGAACAGATACATGATCTGACATGGTGACCCCTGAGATATCTGATACTGTTCAGCTCAAGTGTGGAGTGAGTCAGAAACATCCGTACTGCAGAAACATCCGTCCGGGCTGCTACTGTGTGCATATAAAAGATGACAGTTTATTGACAGAACGAGTAAATACACATAATAAATCACATACGTTTGGTTCTTGCTGCGTCAGACTCACACAGAGATAAACGTGTGTGTGCAGAACTAATTAAATATTTAATGTAAATATTTAAGCTTCCTGTATCGGGCATTCAGTATCTTCCCAGCCAACAGGAAACATACTCAATATAAAATATGTTGTTGCAGTAACATTAGTAGAACACTTTTTTCTATATCATATTTTAAAAAATGTTATATTTGGGTAAAAAATAAATGTAAATGTAATGTCGAGTAACATAAATGAGTAAAAAATAGCAGCGATGAGAGATGTTTTTGTGAGATTCACTCTGAAATGGGTTTTATATAAGTGATCTTTATAAAAGATGACACGACATATCCTGAGGGGAATAACAAAACCATGAAATGTGTTGATCACATCACGGTTATATACTGGCTCTTTATTCTGCTGTATAAAAGCAGCTCTCAGAACTGACTCATTGATTCTTTAAGCATGAATCAGTACACAGTGAATCTGCCATGTAAAGACACGTTTATTCTGCAATAAATCCAGTGAATTTCATTGTAAATACAGACATTCAGCCACTGTCCCCAACAGCTGCATTTTTTAAAAAGTCTGTGTTAGGGTTTAAAGTGGTTTCCCAGCTCACAATTGTATGTTTTAAGAACAATTTCCCAATATTTCCATTAAGTAACAAATCATTAAAAATGTTATTTTGAATGTTCTAGAATGTTAAAAATGTCCAGGTTTTTAGACGTTGTATTAACATTATTAGGTAATGTTCTGAATACATTCCCTGTTAGCTGGGATTGAGTTCTCATAGGGTTCTCCAGGGTTCTCATACCTCACATGTCTGATATACTGATACTAGATGATTCCCATAGAGTTCTTTACATAATCTGAATCTGCCAGTCAGACAACTGCAGGTTACAAATTAAATACAGTCTGTCATGTAACCTGGCTAAATCCATAATCAATATTCATAATCCATAATCAATATATAATGAATAAAATCTTTCTCTGATCATTTGGCTTTCATCTCGAGGGTTCTTTGTCTGTCTTTTGACCGCCTGTTTGCCCAGGAATGTTTTGTCCACGTTAACAGGAAGTCGGTCATTAAAGTGTGGGATAATTAACTTCCAAGGCCTCGTGTGCTGATGTCACTTCCTGTAGTCAGATGACTTTAGCATTGTTAGCGAAAACAGTTTGTTTGATCAAGATTATATCAGATCAGGTAGTGGTTTCCCTCATGGTTGGGGTTCAAATAATATTCTGTTTAGTTTTAGATGACTTATTTAGATTGCTTTGGATAGATTTAGGACATTTCTGAAAAATCTGTTGTAAGCTAGTTTTAGTTGCTAAGCTAAATCCAATGTATCTATTTAGTTCCGAGCACTGATAGAATAATGTAGTAAATAAATATAGAATTATTGTAAATAAATGTAGTCACTCCATCTTCATTTGGCCTGACACTGTTGCGTGTGAAGCAGAGATCAGTTACAGTCTGTGCAAAATTAAAGCTGTTATCATGAGAGACGATCTGGAGGGTGAAAACTGTTTAGATGACTTCATGTTTAAAAATGTAATTTATCTTTTATAGGGTGGAAACTAAATCTCTCTCCTCAGGGATCTGGGCATATAATGAGTGAATCACACGCTTTAGAAATGTGACTTCTTTGTTAATGATTCATAGTTCATAGGAGATGATTTAGATGGTGTTGTATAGAAATGCCACGTTTGGTTATGAAATGTGTATATGAATTATATAATCTGTCAGTCTTACAAGGGTTTCCACAAAGAAGTTCTTTCCAGGCTAACATTCTCAGAACATTGCCTAACATTCCCTAAAAGTTCTCTCAAAGTTATCAAAAAACATTCTTGCTGTAACATTAGTCAAACAAATAATACATTATATATCGTGTCAAAATAAACGTTACATATCATCTCAAAAATGTTATTCCAATGTGAAACCAATACACTGATCTGAAGAATCTATAACGTAACATCAGGAAGTTCCTTTAATTTAGAAGGACGTAAGAACATGTTTCTCTCGTGCACATGTAGACCCTCAATCTATCCTGACAGTAACACACACACTGTGCTGCTGCATAAACTGCTAAGCACTCATGAAAGAGCTTTACAGAAACAATGAGCCTCTGTTCCACCCTGTAAGATCTGCTGCCCTCCACAGAAAGACTTCTTCAGCCGGCCTGCACGTCTCTCAGCACATACTCCAGCCTTTAATACAGGCCCAGAGAAATCCTGCTCTTACACAGAATATACACTGACCCTCAGAAGAACAGATCAGAGCTTTCCAAACAATGAGAGAAACAGATCTGGCACAAGTAGGAGTGCCGTTGTACTGAATATCAGCACAGCAGATGCAGGGCTTCAGTCAGTACAACAGCACAAGTGTGAGTGGATTACTGCTGTCACAGCAAAGTTCACGTCAGACATAATATGACCTGCTACTATGTCTGTTTTTGTTCTGATAACAGAAACAGTCAAAGCAGGACGATTGTGTGTTGCTGAGCAATTTTTTAAGTGCTGATAACACACCCAGATAACAATTTTAGGCTGTAAGAACATTATTCAAATATTTTTATTACTGTAACGTTTTCAAACGTTACTCTAACTATTTAAGAATAACATTTTTCATATAAATGATATAAAACAGCTAATGTTCTACTAATGTTACTGCAAAACTTAATTTGATCGTTTTTTCGTCGTTTTTAGACGTTTTATATAAATGAAAGCAACAGCGTGTAGACAATCCCTGCGGTTTCACACTCAGTTATTATAGATTGTTTTGGCTGCTGTTTGGATTTTAATGCAAAGCTTTCAAAGCTGTGCTTTTAAAATCTCACCTTACAAGACTTTCAGATCAGATATAAACTGACTCCTCTATAAATTACATACTGACAAACGTAGAAAATATAGGAGAAAAATCTTCATTGTGCCTGAAATGGAATTTTAAATGAGATTAATACAATTAATAACAAGTAATAAACATAAAAAATGGAAAATGTGCTAAACGTTACGATCAGCTCATGAAATATTACAGTTAAGATGTTTTCTACAGCATTACTGTAAATCATGTCGGAGAATTATGAAGAAAAGCTTTTTTAACAGTTCACGTTTAAGCAAGCGGTTATGACTGCTGTAGTTCCAAGAGGCGCGTCGCCCCCTAGCGTTCATTTATGCACATAGCAACACACTGTAAAAAATAAAATGGTAGCAAAACTTATATATCATTACAGTTTATAAAAAAATAAGTCTTACTGAAATTAATTTTTAAAATGATTTTTATTTAGGTTTTTGTATTCTATGATTCATTTCTTGGCTTTGCTTAATGTAACACATAGGTGTGTTTGATAATGCTGAAAGTAAACAGGGTTTTTTTTAAGATTCAAGCATATATTCGTTTGTGACAGGGCAAAAAATGTACCCACAAAAGTTTAGAAACATCAGAAACGTGTGATTTAAACATGTCCTTTAGCTACAGCTGTACACTACTGTACAGTACAGTCTTTTGAGGAAGTCTGATGTCTATTTATAATTTGTTTTCTGCTCTTGTGTTTCCCTGCAGACTGTAGAAAAGTAGCTTTGCTTGCAGGATCTTGGTGCTTTAATTGTGTGTAATTACGTCGTTTAGAAGTTCAGTCTCAAAAGAACATTCCTGTGAGCTGCTGCTGTCAGGCAGGCAGCCATAATGTCTGTTTACATCTTCAACACAATCTGAAAGAAACACCACAAATCTTGTTGATAGACATTCAGCGGTTTGATCCAGAAACACTCCAGGAGTCATTCAGAGTGACACACTTGTTTTCCGTACAGAGATTCACATACAGGCGATCAGCAGTTTAATTTCGTCATCTAGAAATACAAACCCAGCGAACAGGAAACGTTATCTGAACTTTGCTTTACGTTCTCTCTAACGTTTAAAAATGATATAAAAAACCTTCTTGCAGTAACATTATAACATTATATATCATCTATATTTAAAATGTCATTTTTTAGTTGTTAGTGGAACATTTTATAAATGTTACAGAATTAAAAAAGTTTGAACAATGTTCTTATAAACAATCAATAATAAAATGTCTAAAAAACTGGAGGTTTGAACTTTCCTAGAACTTTCAAAATAACATTTACTGTTTTTGTCATTTAATGGAAACGTTAGGGAAACGTTCTTACAATCTAAAACGGTTAGCTGGGCAGCCAGCTAGCTGCAATAATATTAAGTGCTGTGTGTGACACAAAGGGACTGACTGGTCTCGTTATTTAAACCCCAGTGGGGGAGAGTGAGTGAATTTGGCCGTCTGGAAGCCCTCGGGCTCAGACAGGTGATATTTTAGGGTCAGGACAGACCAGCTGGAGAAGAGACGTCTTTCTGCTGGGTGGTCTCTTGAATATTAACCCCCCTGCTGTGAAGGAAACCCCACTGGAGTTTAAAACGATGATGTGATGGTACTAAAAAGACACTCCTGGTCCGTCAGCACAGAGCTGTCATACACCATCACCTCACTTCCTGTCTGATTGGAGAACCGCTCTTGAGGAAACATCACAGGAGATTTCGCTCCTCTGGAAAGATTCATTTTAAACCCCATTAATGCAGAACAGTTTCTCCTGAATTGAATTGCATGATTTCAGGTTGTCTCTCTGCATGCTCTCAGAGGGAGAGATGATGATGTGTCAGCCTTTTCTTTACATTAATGTGTTATAAAATAATCATTTTTGCTCTTTAATGTCTCAAACTCTGACCATCACCAGGCCTGTGGGGAATCAGTGCACACAACAAAACCATTTACAAACTTCTGTACACACCCCCGAGTCCAGCGTGTATGTTTAACATATATTCTGGTTTATTTGATCATTCTTTCTGCTACCAGTAAAAATTTAAGACTGTTTAACATTTGATACTTATTTAAAATTAATTCGGCAGATTTTCTACCCAAACTCAGCGCAGACAAGCCTTAAGAAAATATTCAATAATATAAAAAAATTCAAGAAAATATTTAAACCTGAGAGATGTATATATAAATATGTATTAATTTGACATTGTTATATCTGAATAACAGCTTAAAGACCTCTGAAATCAGGAATCTTTAAGAGAGAGAATTTCTGTGATAACTGAGTTGAAGATATTTTAGCCCTATGAACTGTCTGTCTAACTCTGTTCCTTCTTGTCTATTTTCTGCCAAGCTGTTGGGAGTTTCTGGGG